>ML111552.1:18712-52133 GCA_003697995.1 Taxidea taxus jeffersonii
TAATGTCATAAAACAAACTGAGGGGGGTGGGGGGGAGAGGGTTTGGGAGAGGGTGGTGGGGTTACATTATATGTTTAAATAAAAAAACTTAAAGAAAAAAAATAAACATTATGGTCCAAATTGAAAAAAAAAATAAAAGCTCCTTTGGTTTAAAAAAAAAAAGAGTTTATTATGATTTATGAGTGCCATTTAAAAAACATCAGTCCATTAAACCATGTAGAAATAAGTATGCAAAAAGCCTGCAAAACAAAACATACTTTAAACATGGTTAAGTAGAGGGATTATCTGAAATTCTGGATTTTCCAATCACTTCGTTATTGTACTCATAACAGCCTAGTAATCCTTAACTTCAGTTGAAGTAAGCCTCCTAAACCTGGCTTCACTGAAATTCCAACTTCTACGTTATCTTCTGTCATCTGCCCTTCAAAGCTTTCCTTTATGGCCATATGAATGGAATCTTCAAGTTCCAGGTCTTTGTTATTTTTCTTGAGGTAAGTCTTCCCATTCACATAGTTCCTTCTCATTGCTGAGGCCTTCCAGGCAAAGTGAGCTGCAAATGGATCTGACTGAAATAAATACAGTTGCCCCTCGTTCCAACCACAAATAGTAAAGAAACTCTGAATGGATGAATACCACCTGAAAGAGTTTATTCTTGCATCACAGAAACTACTTCCTATACCAGCTGAGCTGCTAAACAAGATAGTATCACTGAGCTAGTTTCTGAGCTCTGTGCACAAGCACTCTATAATCTGGGCCCCTGCCACTATACACCAAGCCTACATGCTCAGTAGTTGGTTCCACTTTGTGTACACCTTGCTCATCATAAAAAATGGATTTGTTTCATCTCAGTTGCTAATATCACACTATCTGCAGCTTTAATTCCCACTGGAGGGGGTCCTCCAGCTACAGCGGTAAAAGCATATTCAATCTGGGTAAGTTTACATTTGCTGAATGTAGTCAGCCAAAAGATGTAACCCTGCTCTGCCATCTTTACCTGGAGTCTATCTTCTGTCTTTTTGATAACAGCCATTCCAACAGGTTTAAGGTTGTAATTTTGATTCGCATTTCCCTAATGATCAGTGATGATGAGCCCCTTTTGCTAAACCTGTTAGCCATTTGTACATCTTCTGAGAAAAATCTCTTCAGATCCTTTTCCTATTTCTAAAGCAATTTATCTGTTTTGCTATTGAATTGTTCAACTTCCTTATATACTTTGGATATTAACTCCTCTTCAGATGTATTGTTTGCAAATATTTCTCCTATGCTGTAGGTGATCTTTTGATTCTCTTGATTTTCTTCTTTGTTATGCAGAAACTTCTTAGTTTGATATAATTCCACTTGTCTTTTTTTTAAGATTTTATTTATTTGACAGAGATCACAAGTAGGCAGAGAGGCAGGCAGAGACAGAGGGGGAAGCAGGCTTCCTGCTGAGCAGAGAGCCCGATGTGGGGCTCGATCCCAGGACCCTGGGATCACGACCTGAGCCGAAGGCAGAGGCTTAACCCACTGAGCCACCCAGGCACCCCCACTTGTCTATTTTTGCTTTTGTTATTTGTACTTTTAGGGTCATATCTGAAAATCACTGACAAGACCAATGTCAAGAAACTTTCCCCATTTTCTTCTAGTAGTTTTACAGTTTCAGGATTTACATTTCAGTTTTGAATCCATTTTGAGTTGGTTTTTGTATATGGTGTGAGATAAGGGTTAAGTTTCATTCTTCTGCATGTGGACATCCAGTTTTCCCAATACCACTTATTAAAAAGACTATCCTTTCCCCATTGCCTGTTCCTGGCACTCTTGTCAAAGATCAGCTGACCATAAATGCATGTATTTATTACTGAGCTCTCTGTTCTACTCTCCTGATCTATGTATCTACTTTTTACACATGTACTATACTGTTTTGATTACTAAAGACTTGTAAATATATTTTGAAATCAGGAATTGTGATGCATTCAGCTTGTTCATCCTAAGATTGCTTTGTCCATTCAATGTCTTCTTAAGTTCATTATGAATTTTTTTAAAAAATATTTATTTATTTGACAGAAAGAGAGACAGCACAAGCAGGGGGAGTGGCAGGAGAGGGAGAAGCAGGCTTTCTGCTGAAGAGGGAGCCAAACACAGGGCTCCATGATCCCAGGACCCCAGGATCATGACCCCAGCCAAAGGCAGATTCTTAACTAAGACAGCCAGGTGCCCCCACTATGAATTTTAGGATTTTTATTTTTGTTAAAAATGCTATTGGAAATTTGATAGGAATTTTATCAAATCTGAAGACTGCTTTGGATAGTATGGACATTTTAGCAATATTATTTCACCCAGTTCATGAAGATGGTATCTTTACATTTATATGTGTCTTTGAATTTCTTTCACCAATGATTTTTAGTTTTCAGTGTAAAGTTTTTTTCACTTCCTTGGTTAAATTTATTCTGAGTATTTTATTCATTTTGAAACTTCTGTGAATGGGATTGTTCCTTCTTTTTCAAATAGTTTGTTGTTAGCGTATAGAAATGCAACTGATTTTGGTATGTTGATTTTGCCTCCTACAGCTTTAATGAATTTATGTATTAGATCTAATGACTTTTTTGGTGGCGTCTTCAGGGTTTTTTCAATATATAGGATCATGTTGTCTGTAAACAGAGTCAACTTCACTTCTAATTTGGATGCATTTTCTTTTTTTTTTTTTTAAAGATTTTATTTATTTGATAGACAGAGATCACAAGTAGGCAGAGAGGCAGAGGAGGAAGCAGGCTGTCTGCAGAGCAGAGAGGCCCATGCGGGGCTCGATCCCACGACCCTGGGATCATGACCCGAGCCGAAGGCAGCGGCTTTAACCCGCTGAGCCACCCAGGCGCCCCTCTTTCTTTTTCTTATAAGTGCTCTGACTAGGACTTCCATTACTATACCGAATAGAAGTGGCAAGAGTGGGCACCATGGTCTTGTTCCTGACCTTAAAGGAAAAGATTTTAGCTTTTCCCCATTCAGTATGATGTTAGTTGTGGGCTTGTTATATATGGCCTTCAGTGTGTGGAAGTACATTTCTTCTCTAATTTGAGAATTTTTTTTGCCATGAATAGATGTTATATTTTGTGAAATGCTTTTTCTGTATCCATTGAGATGATCATGAGTTTTATCCTCCATTCTTTAATATGGTATAGCCCATTTACTGATCTGCATATCTTGATCCATCCTTGCCTCCCAGGTATTAATTCCACTTGATAATTATGTATGATCCTTTTAATGTGTTATTGAATTTTGTTTGCTAGTATGTTTTTTGGAGTATTTCTGCATCTGTGCCATGAATATTAAGTCTGGAATTCTATTTTCTGATACTGTCTTTGTTTTGGTATCAGAGTAATACTGGCCTCATAAAATGAGTGTGGAAATATTCTCTCTTCACTTTTTTGGAAGAGTTTGAGAAGGCACTTGCATTTATGTCTCCTTTAAATGTTGAGTAGAATTCACCAGTGAGGCCATCTGGTTCTGGGCTTTTCCAAAACCCAAGGAGGTTTTTAATTACTGATTCAGTCTCCTTACTAGTTTTCAGATTCAGTCTTGGAAGAAATTTATGTGTTTCTAGGAATTTATCCATTTCTTCAAGTTTACCTAATTTGCTGGCATATAATCATTCACAGTAGTCTCTTGTGGTCCCTTGTATTTGTGTGGTATTAGTTGTAATATCTCCCCTCTTTTACTTTTGAGTTTTGATTTTGAGTTTTGTTTTTTTCTTAGTCTAGTTAAAAGACTGCCAATTTTATCTATTTAAAAAATTAAGTCTCAGTTTTGTTGATCTTTCCTATTGTAAAAATTTTCTATTTCTACTCTTATCTCTGCTACTTCCTTCCTTTTGGGCTTAGTATTTTTCTTTTCTTTTCTTTCTTTTTTTTATAGTTCTTGAGGTGTAAGGTTAGGTTGTTTATTTGAGAGATTTCTTAATATATATTTATTGTTATAAACTTTCCTATAAACTTCCCTCTGAGAAGTGATTTTGCTGCATCCCGTAAGTTTTGGTATATTATGCTTCCATTTTCATTTGTGTGGGGTATTTTTTATTTCCTTTGATTTCTTTTTTGATCCATTGATCATTCAAGAGTGTGTTAATTTTTCAATTTTCCTCCCATTATTGATTTGTAGTTTCATACCATTGTGCTGGAAAAGATACTGGACATAATTTCAATCTTCTTAAATTTTCTAAGACTTATTTTGTGGCCTATTATCTGACCTAATGGTTTCTATTTCTTTGTTAATTAAACTTCTCATTTTGTTCATGCATCATTTTTCTGATTTCATTTAGTTGAATGTCTTCTCTCATAGTCCATTGAATTTCTTTAAGACAACATTTAAAATTTTTGTCAAGCAGTTCATGGATCTCCATTTCTTTTGGGTCAATTAGTAGAGCTTTATTAGTTTCCTTTGGTGTTAACACATTTGCCGGATTCTTTTCTTGGTATCTGTGTATCTGAAGAAGCAGATTCCTCTTCCAGTCTTTACAGACTGATTTTGGCACACAGACTTTCTCCCACGAAGCCCTACAACTGATGGTGCTGCTTCTGGGATTGTGGTTGAGCAAGGCTGAAACCATGTCATGCGGCTTATTGCCAGGTTCATAGTTGGCAAGCATGTACTCAGGAACACAGTCAGGTGTTGTGTCTTATGGGGGTTACTAAGGGTGTACCTGTCATGTCACTGGGCTGGTCCATGGGTGGGTAGGACTGCTTCTGGACTGTGGTAGAGTGGGACTGAAGATGGGTCACAAGACTGCCTCAGGGACTGTAGTCAGGTCTGAGGTCAGTGGGTGTGTAACTAGAAGCATCTACAAGTGTGGCTTCTGCTGGATCTTTTGAGTGGATCCCTGGCCATGAAAGACTACCTCAAACTGTGGTAGAGCAGTGCTGGATCCATGTCTTGTGGTTTTTGCTAAGTCTGCTGTTGGATGTGACTTCTGCTGGGGAACAATCAGTACTCCTGTCAGTTCACTGGGCTGGTTCCTGGGAGGGCAGTACTGCCTCCAGACCAGAGGAGAGTAGAACTAGAGTTGGGTTGGAGAGACAAGAGTCAGCTCTGAGGTTGGCAGACCTGTTATCAGAAGTACCCACAGGAATGACTTCTGCTGAGTCCCTTGGTAGAGGGGGCCAGGTGTAGGACTGTGGGTAAGTAGGGTTAGAGCCAGGACTACAGGGAGATGGGGCTGCTTTGGTCCATAGATAGGACCACAGTGTGCACTGCCACTGGTGCACAGCTTCCCTCCCTGTGTTTGGGCTCCAACAGTGTTTTTTAACCTCCAACCTGGATCCCAAAGCTCTCATAGAGGCACTTCTGTCCAGGGATGCCTTTCATATATTTTTCTGTGGAGGGACATGGGCCAGGTATCTCCAATTCATTCCACTGTATTGCTGACACTATTCCTCTTTATTTTTAAAATATCTATTAAACATATTCTGTAACAGACTGAGATTTCATGTAATTCAAATTAATTTTTACTGTATTAAGTAACACTCTGGGGGAGAAAGGTAGAAAAATATTCAGAAGGGATATGCCAGACTATAAATTTACCATTTAAATAGACAATGTAAAAAATAAACATTTGGATTATTTTGGATATTCAATAACAAAAGAAATGTAAGTATAAACTGAACATAAAAACAATTATAAGGAAGCTACTATAAAAGCTGCATAGTTCGTATGAAAAACACCCAATCTTATGGCCATTCTATTTAACTGCCAGAAAGGAGAAATTTAAAATAAAATGGCATAATACTGTTAAATCTTTTCTTCCTGAGGAAATCAGTTTTCAGAAAGAAGCTTAGAGTATCTGCCTTCAGCTCAGATCATGATGGTCCTGGGATCAAGCCCCGAATAGGGCTCCTTGCTCAGCTGGGGGCCTGATTATCCCTCTCCCTCTGTCTGTTGCTCCCCCTGTTTGTGCTCTCTCTGTAAAATAAATAAATAAAATCTTAAAAAAATAAGCTTAAAAAATTCTATTTGGTGCTGAAAAGTTTCTTTTTTAAACATATATGTAAGTTCTATTTTAAAAAAGTAAAGAATCTGTCAGAAAGTGTATGAATTCTGAAAATGTTAACAGAAAATCGAAAAGAGTAACTTACTTTATTTCAAGTTGTTTTATTTTATTTTCTGCTGTCTTAAGTCTTAGTTGAAGATCATCTTTTGAACGCTCTGCAAGCAGGCATCTTTGGTGCATTTCTTCTAGTTTTCTGTAATCACTTTCATTTACTCTGCCTTCATGGTATATCTGCAAAAGATTATCTTTATATTACCTTACACAGGACACAGTGCTTTGACTTTAGCACACTTGTCTGGGACAGTGGGAGGATTAGGGAACTGTGTCTTTTCTTTACCTGTTGTTTTTAGCCTTGTTTTATATTTCCTCAAATAAGCCTGTTCCTTTCTATGCCATGTGATTTTAAAACTTCGTCACAGCTGTGATGTACAGTAGGTAGCAATCTAAATAGGATCTATCTCTATTTCATAACAGATAGTAACTCGGAAGGAATCAACGTCACAGGAGACTAGTGACCATAAGGGTCCTAACCAGAACATGACATATATATTTTTGCTGTGTGCTTTGTAAGTGACTCTTATACTATCTGATTTCATGATCTTTTTATGTCAGTAAAACAGATATGTCACATGCTTTTTATATTATGTAGTTCTTCTTTGAAAATTAAATTCTGACTCTACCATTCACTATCTGTTAGCATGGGTAAGTTACTTAACTTCTATGAAAGTTCCTAATGCAGCACTTAAAACACAATATATGCTGCAACAAGTTTCGTTTCCCTTTCTTCCCAAGGCATTTTAAAAGAGTGGGATATTTACTGATGATAAAAAAGCTATTTAAGCAAGAAATAAAATTTTAAACCACAGACTTTTCACATTACTTTTTCTCAAATACTGGGATATTTTCTTACTTAAGAAATGAAAATCTACTTTTAAAAGGTTAAAATCAGAGTAATGTTATAATTTTTTGGTTATATATACTTGTTTTTGTAGATAGCTTAAACCCAATAAAAACTGGCATTTAATTTAAAAACAGAAGGGAGACCAAGTAAAATTTACTATTGGGATGAAGTTTAAACAAGGAATATAGCTACTTCGTAAAACTTATACCTTTAAGTAAAAAGTACAAATACTGTGACTATTCTTACAGAGAAATGTACTCAGGCAATACTAGTATTTAAGTGCTGACTGTGAATATATTTCAAATAAAAACACTCAACTTACAATGTAGGGGTTGCTATTAAATAGTGTGATGAAAGTGGAGAGTAATAGTGGGCATTTGCAGCTGAGTTTTAGATAGGTATTTTTTCTGTTTTACCTTTTCTAGTTCTTCTTCCACGGCTTTTTTCTCCCTAATGGCTTGTTCAATTTGGCTTTGTTTTTCACCACACTCCTATAAATTCAATTCATATTGTAAATAAATATGTTTGTAAAATCTTAAGAAAAAATGGATGAATAAAATGATCTGTTCATTACAAGAATACCACACTTACCCTATCAATACTGTAGGACCATACTGATTATTAAACAAAAACAAAAAACCTCTATCTTCAAAGAGCCACCTATCTCAGGAGTTCTAACTAAACATTCTAAATTGGTGACAGAGGTTGAAGGATTCCAGAGAGGGAAAAAAAAAAAATGAGAACCTTTTCTCATATTAGTTTTATTCATATACTCTTATCATGTATTTTAAAAGGGAACACATATCTGGACAGTGACAAAACACCCTGAGGACAACCTGTGGCCTTAAAAGGCACACAGGTATTTAATGTCTAAAACTTTTTTAGGGGGGCAAAAAACGGAGCCTGAGTGGCTTAGTTGGTATGTCTGACTCTTGATCTTGACTCAGGTCATGGTCTCAGGGTTGTGAAATCAAGTCCTGCATTGGGCTCTGTGCTCAGTGGGGAGTCTGATCAAGAGTCTCTCTCTCCTTCTCCCTCTGCCCCTCCCCTCCTCAGCTTACATATTCTCTCAAAAAAAAAAAGAAAAGAAAAGAAAAAAGAGCCAATGGACACAGTAAAAGTTTTATTAGCGTGATCATGAAACATTTCTGCTCAAAAGATTTTAATCAGTAAAACTGAGCAAGCATATCAATCAGTTGATAAAATTTAGTATTTTGCAAATGAGAGTAAAACTGAAAATAACCATTATAATGACTGGTTTCTCATAGCTATTTGTTTTTATCTATTTATTTTTGAGAATGGGTGTCATTATTTTCTACTAATTGTAAATTATGATTTGGACGAACATCCTTACTGGCAGTACACTACTGATATTCAGTTATCTTTAGCATAACTTTACTTTACAGAAGCACTGTATATCAGTGTTTTTAATTTTTTTTTTTAAGAAGATTTTATTTATTTATTTGACAGAGAGAGAGAGAGATCACAGGCAGGCAGAGAGGGAGACAGAGAGAGGGGAGGAAGCAGGCTCCCTGCTGAGCAGAGAGCCCGATGTGGGGCTTGATCCCAGAATCCTGAGATCATGACCTGAGCTAAAGGCAGAGGCTTAACCCACTGAGCCACCCAGGTGTCCCTCCAGTGTTTTTAAATTTTAAAATGAGCTTCTAAATTGTGACCCCAAATGAATTCCGATTATAATGAATTAACCCGATGTTACTGATCAGATGATTAATCTAAATTTATTGTCTTTCATTAGAGCAGAATTGTTAGTGTACAAGAAACGAAACCTTAGTGTTCTATATATGTTCATACAGTAAACTGCTAATCTATGGAAAGTGGTTTTATGGTGTAAAATTTGGGATTTCTCCTATGTTCATAACTCATCTTGCATGATTGTTAATAGACTATTTTTAGAGCAGTTTTAGGTTAACAGCAAATTGAGAAGTTATAGATTTCTGCCATACTTCTTGCCCCCATATATGCAGACCCCTCCCCCATTTTCAACATCCCTCACTGTAGTGATACTGTAGTGATACTGATGAACCTACATTGATACAACATTATCACACAAAGCCCATAGTTTAGAGTTCACTCTTGGTGCTGTACATATGGGTCAAGGCAAATTTAGAATGACATATATCCAACATTATAATATCATACAGAGGTTACAAAACACTGTTGGGGCCCCCAAACTGGGAGGGAAGCTTGTGAACCAGTGGCAATGCACACATACAGAGTAGTTTCACTGTTCTAAAAATCCTGTGCTTCACCTATCCTTATTCATCTCTCTCTCTTCCTAAACCCCTGATAATGTCTTTACTATCTCCATACTTTTGCCTTTCTCAGAATGTCAGTTGGAGCCACAGTATGTAGGCTTTTCAGACTAGCTTCTTTTACTTAATAATATGCATTTCCATTTCCTCCATGTCTTCTCATGGCTTGATAGTTCATTTCTTTTTAGTGCTGAATAATACTGCATTGTCTGGATGTACCAGTTTATTTGTCCATTTATGTGGACATCTTGGTTGCTTCCAGGTTTTGGCAACTGTGAAGAAAGCTGCTATAAACACTCATGTTTAGGTTTTTGTGTGGATATAAGTTTTCAGCTCCTTTGGGTAAAAACAGAAGAGTGTAATTGTTGGACCATATGGTAATATGGACCATATTTAGTTTTGTAAGAAACCATCACATTGCCTTCAAAAGTGGCTATACCATTTTGCTCTCCCACCAGCAATGAATGAGAATTCCTGTTGCTCCACATCTTTCCCAGAGTTTGATGGTATCAGTATTCTGAATTTTGGCCATTGTAATAGGTGTATCAGGTACCTATGTGGTGTAATGAGTAACAGCTCATTATTGTTTTAGTTTGTATTTCCCTGGTGAAATATGGTGTGTAGCATCTTTTCATATGCTTATAT
Organism: Taxidea taxus jeffersonii; assembly: GCA_003697995.1. Taxonomy (NCBI): domain Eukaryota; kingdom Metazoa; phylum Chordata; class Mammalia; order Carnivora; family Mustelidae; genus Taxidea; species Taxidea taxus. The sequence continues at coordinate 28,548 of ML111552.1, forward strand.
GCCATCTGTATATCTTCTCTGGTAGGGTGTCTGTTAATATCTTTGGTCAACTTTTTTTTTTTTTAATTATATTCAGTTAGCCACTGTATAGTGCATCATTAGTTTTTGACTAGTGTTCAATGATTCATTAGTGCATGTAACACCCAGTGCTCATCACATGTGCACACTTTTTGAGTTGTTTTCTTATTGAATTTTAAGAGTTTTTCGTATATTTTGGTTAATAGTTCTTTGTTATTTTTTTTAAATTTTTAAGATTTTATTTATTTATTTCAGAGAGTGAGAAAGAGCATCAGAGGGGAGAAGGTCAGAGGGAGAAGCAGACTCCCTGTGGAGCTGGGAGCCTGATGCGGGACTCGATCCTGGGACTCCAGGATCATGACCTGCACTGAAGGCAGTTGCTTAACCAACTGAGCCACCCAGGCGCCCTGGTCAATAGTTCTTTATCTGCTATGTCTTTTGCAAATATTTTCTCCCAGGCTGTGGTTGGAATTTTCATTCTCTTGACAGTGTCTTTCACAGAGAAATTTTTCATTTTAATTATAGTCCAACTTATCAATTGTTTCATGGGTCATGCCTTAGATGCTGTATCCAAAAATTAATCACCAAACCCAAGATCATCTAGGTTTCTTCTATTTATCTTCTAGGAATTTTAAAGTTTTCTGTTTTACATTTAGGTCTATGACCCATTTTGAATTAATTTTGGTGGACGGTGTAAGGTCTGTGTCCATATTCATTCTTATACATGTGACTGTCTAATTGTCCTAGCACCATTTGTTAAAAAGACTCTCTTTGCACCACTGTATTATTGCCTTTGCATCTTTGTCAATGATTAGCTGACCCATTTATGTGGGTCTATATTTTATTCCATTCTAGATTCTGTATTTAATTCCACTGATCTATTTGTCTGTTTTTTCACCAATATCCTGCTAGCTTGATTAATATAGCTATAAAGTAATTCTTGAAATTTGGTAGTGTCAGTCTTTTTTTTTTTCCTTCTCCTTCAATATTGTATTGGCTATTTTGGATCTTTTGTCCCTCCAGATAAGCTTTATTTATTTAAAAATTATTATTATTTTTTTGAATTTTTATTTAAATTCTCATTAGTAACATACAGTGCAATATTGGTTTCAGGAGAATTCAGTGCTTCATCATTTACATACAACACCTAGTGCTCAACATAACAAGCGCCTTCCTTAATGCCTATCACCCATTTAGCCCATCCTTCACCCACCTCCCTCCATTGGCCCTCAGTTTGTTCTCTATTTTTTTTTTTTCTTTTTCAAGATTTTATTCATTTGAGAAGTTGGGGGGAGAAAGAGAGAGATAGTGTGTGCATTCATGGGAGAGAGGGAGGCAGAGGGAGAATCAGAATCCCTGCTGAGTAGGGAGCCGAGCAGGGAGCCTGACTTGGGACTCAATCTCAGGATCTTGGGATCATGACCTGAGCTGAAGGCAAACACTTAATGAACTAAGTCACCTAGGTGCCCCATTCTCTATTGTTAAGAGTCTCTTATGGTTGGTTTCCTCTCTCTCTCTCTCTCTTCCCTCGCCCCTTCCCATACGTTCATTTCTTTCTTAAATTCCCCATATGAGTGAGATCATATGGTATTTGTCTTTCTCTTATTTTGCTTAGTATAATATACTCTAACTTTACCCACTTTGTTGCAAATGGCAAGATTTCATTCCTTTCGATGGTTGAGTAACATTCCTATATATTTACACACACACACACACACACACACACCTCTTCTTTTTCCATTCATCAGTCAATGGACATTTGTGCTCTTTCTGTAGTTTGGCTATTGTTGATAATGCTGCTATAAAATACACTGAGGTGTATGCACCCATTCGAATCTGTATTTTTCTATCATTTAGGTAAATACCTAGTACTGTAACTGCTGAATCATAATGTCATTCTATTTTTAACATTTTGAGGAACCTCCACACTGTTTTCCACAGAAGCTGTACCAGTTTGCTTTTCCACCAACAATGCAAGAGTGTTTTCCTTTCTCTGTATCCTCCCCAACACCTGTTTCTTGTGCTATTAATTTTAGCCATTCTTTTTTTTTTTTTTTAATTTAAGCCATTCTGACAGGTGTGAGGTGGTATCTCATTGTGGTTTTGACTTGTATTTCTCTGATAATGAGTGATGCTGAGCATCTTTTCATATGTCTGTTAGCCATCTGGATGTCTTCTTTGGAAAAGTATCTATTCATGTCTTTTGCCTCTTTCTTAACTGGATTATTTGTTTTCTGGGTGTTGAGTTTGATAAGTTCTTTATAGATTTTGGAAACTAACCCTTTCCTCCAGATAAACTTTAGAGTCATTTTGTCAATATTCAGAAAATAACTTGCTAGGATATGACTGGGATTGCACTCAATCTATAGATCAGGCTGGGAAGAACTGACATTTTGACTTAGAGTCTTCCTATCCATGAACATGGGCTATCTCTTCATTTATTTACTTCTTTATTGATATCGTCCATCAGAGTTTTCCTCATATAGATTTTGCTAGATATATAACTAAGTAACTTTTTATGTACTAAGTTCAATGACACTTTTTTTAAATTTAATTTTTTTCAGTGTTCCAAAATCCATTGTTTATGCACCACACCCAGTGCTCCATTCAATACATGCCCTCCATAATACCCACCACCAGGCTCACCCAAACCCCCACCCCCACCCCTCCAAAACCCTCAGTTTGTTTCTCAGAGTGCACAGTCTCTCATGGTTTGTCTCCCCCTCTGATTTCCCCCAACTCACTTCTCCATCTCCTAATGTCCTCTGTGTTATTCCTTATGCTCCACAAGTAAGTGAAACCATATGATAACTGACTCTCTCTGCTTGACTTATTTCACTCAGCATAATCTCCTCCAGTCCCGTCCATGTTGATACAAAAGTTGGGCACTGTGTTTTTAATTTAAAATTCCATCTGTTCATTGTCAGTACATGGGAAAACAATTTCCTTTTGTATATTAACTCTGTATCCTGCAACCTTGTATGCCAAAATTGCTCCTTTGTTCCATGTTTTCTTGGTTCTTTTTTTGGTTTGTTTTGTACATAGACAATCATGTCATCTGCAAACAAATTTCTTCCTTCCCAATCTGTACAACTTTTATTTCCTTTTTCAGTCAAATTGCATTAGCTAATACTTCCAGGTTGATGCTGAAAAGCAGTGGTAAGAGGGCATATGATTGCCTTGTTCCTGATCTACTGGGAAAGCTTTTGGTTTCAGAACTATAGGATGTTTGTAGATATTCTTTGCCAAGTTGAGTAAGGTTGAGTAAGTTCCCCTCGGTTTCTAGTGTACTGGGAGTTTTTAATCATGAATGGGGGTTAGATTTTGTCAAATGCTTTTTCTGCAGCTATTGGTATGATTCCCATATGATTTTTAATGTAGGTATTAATAACAAGGTTGGATCCCACTTCTGAAACTGGTGAATGATATATAAAGAAAGAGGTTTATGATAAATATATTATGAATCTCTCTCTACCCAATCCACCATTTCATGGATAAATGATGACTGAAAGAGTATTGGGTTAACCTCATAAATTGAAACCTTTACAGAGACATACATTAATTCTATTAAAAATTCACTGTAATACCAAAGCAAACATTTAAAATTACTATTATTAAAAAGCTTTCATGGATATTTGCTATTAATCACCACCAATATTCCTATCTTTTGGGAAAGATATGATCAAATGATACTAAATATTTTTTCAAGTACACATGGAGTATTTTCAAAATCATACCATAAGGAAATCATAAAAAATATTAAGAATCAATATATAGATTATAATCTATGGCATCTATTTAACTGGTTTAGAAAATAATAAAAGGTTTCTAAATACCTACAGATGTGGAGATTCAAAATTAAAATTTTTTTTTTTAAATTCACCGATCCAAAAAAGACCATAATGAACTTTTCATTTAACTTGTACAAAATTAACAACCAATCTTCTTATTCATTTGCTGTAGATTAACAGCAATCTCTGTTAGTTGGCAGAATTAAAACCTTGAGTATTCTTAGAAGAAACTGTACCCTATAGGAGAAAGTAAAAGCTGTGCTGCTTTCCAAGGGAGATATGTGACTAGACTGGCTCTGGCCTTTTCTTAAATCTATCAAAAAATCTGCACACTAACCTAAAACACTAGTTTTTCTCCTTCCTACAAGCATAACTTAGTTTTAGGTTAGCTAAAGTATGCTTAACTTCTCTCCTTGACTTCATCTTTATGGTACAGGTGGTAAAATTGGTACGTAAGAATATAAATCAATAGCTGATGTCAGGTTATTAAGTCTCAAACCGTAGTCTGAGTTTTTGAGTTACCTGAGAAAATCTGCTTTTTAAAGTAGTTCAATACACTTTTCAATTAATCAGTACAGTTTTCCCCATGGAATCAACATGACATCAGATAATACTTAGTATCTTTAGAAAAATCCATCTTAGGGGCCCCTGGGTGGCTCAGTGGGTTAAGCCTCTGCCTTTGGCCCAGGTCATGATCTCAGGGTCTTGGGATCAAGCCCCACATCGGGCTCTCTGCTCAGTGGGAAGCCTGCTTCTCTTTCTCTCTCTGCCTGCCTCTCTGCCTACTTGTGATCTCTCTGTCAAATAAATAAATAAAATAAAATAAAATAAAAAGAAAAATCCATCTTAGTTATGGATTAATTTGTTTTACTATAAATTGTAAGAAATACTTCATAATAAACTGAAAATGTTTTGCTTTGAAGTGAGTTTATATAACTCTGGTTGTGGTTGTTAAGAGTTATTATACTTAAAACCTCTGCAGATCTTATCCAACACACATTCCTTTGGGAAATGAGAAAGAAATAGTGTTCTTGTCCTTCCAGAGTTTACAAGCCATTAAATGATGTTGGATTGGGGTAGGATCTTCTTTTTCTAAGCTATGACTCTGTTGATAGCTAAATCAGTTCACATAAGAGAAAAAGCAAAACAGCAAGGTGATAGAAGAGGAAGCCAAACTGAAAAACAACAAATAATTAGACATGACTAACTGGCCACACAGCATCCCGTTAATTTTAGTTAATGTTCTTCCATCCTTAAAACAGATGACATTAAACAAACAAAAAGTAACACTTTTTCTTGTTCTAATACTATCAGGATCTACACACATAGACAAAAGTCTCATCATGTACATTACAGAGCTTGTAGAATGTGGAAAATATGCTCTTTCTTTCAGAGTTCTTTAAATATCAGTCAATAAATATTAAAAAACATGCTGTGAGAAGATTAGGGTAGGCCATGGGGAAAATAAAAGGAGGCATAAGACTATTCTACTCTGAGGTATTTACAATCTAATTGTAAAGTTAAGATTTTTATGAAGTAAGAGAAAGGGAGAGGAAGGAGGGAGACAGGAGACAGAGAGAGAACATAATGTAACATATTTATTACAAGACATAATTCACTGCTAAGTTTTATAGTCAAGATTAAAAGCATTATAGAGATTCTTTTCCACTGTCATATATACTTTTTCTTTCCCCCTCATCTCCCAAATGAACTTGGCATATGGTAGCAGTTGCAGATGGGTGCTTCAATAGCATCCTGTGTGTTCTTTGTCAAAAAAAGTAATTGTAGTAAAATGTGGTAAATGCCATCCATCTTTCCTGCTAGGCCATAAGTTCCAAGATTGTAGATAACACATGTTTATTTTGATTTTTACTCTTCTCTAAGCATCTAGTCTAATTCCTGGCTTAATAAGTATCTTCTGAATGAACAAGAATGCCCATTACAAGATTCATTAAAATGTATCCTGGCCTTTAAAATAATCAATATTCAGAAGAAAATATCAATATAGTCTAACATACCATTTGAAGGGCTGAAAGTTCTTCTGTTAGTCGAGAAATCTGTATGTTATACTGTTTTTTTGCACTTGCAACCTGTAAATTAAGACATATACAAATTGTTTAGGTTCTCAAAAAATGGTTAATACCCAATAAAATATTTAGGATAATAATTTTGATAAGAAACATGGGACGCCTGGGTGGCTCAGTTGGTTAAGCAGCTGCCTTCGGCTCAGGTCATGATCCCAGCGTCCTGGGATCGAGTCCCACATCGGGCTCCTTGCTCGGCAGGGAGCCTGCTTCTCCCTCTGCCTCTGCCTGCCACTCTGTCTGCCTGTACTCGCTCTCTCTAATAAATAAATAAAAAAATCTTAAAAAAAAAAAAAGAAACAAATATGTAACTTTTAGGTCATAAAAAGTAAATAAACACATGGTATGTTAAAGAGTCAAGACTTTACCATGATAGCGGTGGGACTGTCTGTTAAAATTTATCTTATTAGAAGTGAAAACTGGGAAAATTTCAAAATATTTACTAATCTCCTTAAAGATAATAACTAAAGTCATTACAGGTTAACACAAGTAACATATTTTATGAAAAATAAGTATATTTTCCAAAACTGAAAAATTTTTAGAAGAATGGTATTTTACATTTTTACAAATTTCCTTAATGTCTGGTTCAACAGAAAACAGTTAGATTCTCATATCTGCTTCTACGTTCAATCTGCTGTGTTGCTACATATTGTCAGCCTCTGCAAAATAATACTGTATATTCATGAGAGAATGAGTGTGAAAAAAGCAAACAGAAAACTGTAAGTATGAAAGTTAGGTTTGACCTTGCAGACTTTCTGAAGAACACCTTTTGAAAACTCCTGCCATAGAGCACTTAAAGAGAAAAACTGAGTTACACACTAAAAATCTAACTAATAATTTTGAAGGCAATTTTATTTTATAAACAGAAGAAAATTTTTATATTGCACATATTTCAGTACTGAGTAAATTGTGAGGGAACTTAGTTGAATTAACATTTAAATACTTCAGAAACAGTATGATTTATGTATACAGAATATTTTGAAGAATTATTTACATCTCATCAGGATGACTCCTAACAATTATTTTTCTAATAACTACTCATGCTTTTTAAAAAGACACAAGGAATACTGATACTGATGCTATGTCATCAGTAAACACATATGATCCAAAGATTTTTGGAAATTTTCTAGGGGCTTATAAAATATACTATTTCTAAAACAAGAGGTTTCTTATTTAAAACATTGACATATTTTATTACACTCACATATATTTAATTTGGTTAATTAATATGAGTTACTTTTCTGAAGACATAACAAATATCTGTGGGTCCCTCTGAGCTCTATTTTAGATTTTAATTTGGTGCAAACTTTGCCTATGAATAATCATACAATGGATCAATCCATCCTATTTATGGGTCAGTGATAATCACAGTTTGCATCTACTGAGGTCTGATGTGTGAAGAACTGTTTAGAGTGCTTATTTAAGTGTTACTACCTCATTAATTCTCTGTTAAGTAGTTATCAAGATTAGTTATCAAGATTAAGTAGTTATCAAGATTCTGATTAAGTAGTTATTATCCACATTATAGATGAAGAAGATTAAGACACAAAGAAGTCATGGTTTTCAGGATATAAAAATTTTAGTTCCTATGAACGCAGTCATGTCTGTCTCTCACACCAAAAGTGTTCTTTTTAGTATCTAAAAATGATCCAGCTAGCATGAGGGTTTATGACCATAGTAGTAAATATATTTTGAAATATTTTTATAATAATGCTGATAAATTCAGTGAATTAAACTATTCATACTTACTAAAAAGAATTTAGGATTACTGAAACTGATGGTATATCATCAGTAAAATCCTATGCTGCAAAAGTCACAGAAAATATTTTGAGATTAGTAACTAATAAAACACAATGTAAATCTTATTATGTGAACAAATACACATATCTGAGAGGCAGTTTAATGTGATTGGGGTTCAGAAGTCTGTATGGGAACTAAAGTCACCTCTCCTACCCTAACCTCACTTTCCTTACGTAAACATTTTCTTTGATAATTTATGGATAGTAAGAGTATTTGTAAACCAAACAGTAAGATAAATTAACATGAGAAAGAAATAGAAAAGGCCAATAATGGTGCAAATGTTACCTAACTGGATGAATATAATGTTGATCACAAATTTTAAGCCATGATTTAAAATCAAAAGAAAATCAAAAAATAAAATAATGTTATTTTCACACATTAAGTTTCCCTTGTTTGAAAGAGATTGGAGAAAAATCCATTTTTGTATTTTAAAGAAATAATCTATTATCTCATTTTGTTCAGTTTGATAGCCCAAACATATTTTACTTTGTTAATAAAAAGATACTTAGACATAAGTAATCCCCAATTCAATAGATTAATTCTACATATTTGGAGAACATGTCAAATCATGAAAGTGGGGCAATTATCACCAACACAGCTTAACATTTTCAAACAAAAACATTAAAAAACATATTTAAAGGGGAGGAGCAAGATGGCAGAGGAGTAGACCGAAATTTCTCTGGTCCCAGGAATTCAGCGGGGTAGTTATCAAACCATTCTGAACACCTACAAACTCAACAAGGAGATTGAACAGAAGAACAGCAGCAATTATATGAACACAAAAGACACCAATTTCTGGAAGACAGGACGTGTGGAGAAGTGAATCTGAGGCAAAACACAGGAAGACAGACCACAGGGAGAGGGGTCAGCTCCCGGCAATGATAGAGCAGTGGAGCACAAAATCAGAACTTTTAGAAGTCTGCTCTGCTAAGGGACGTTGCTCTAGAGGCTAAGTGGGGGTAGGGTGGGTTGAGGGGTGTGGAGCCTTCATTGGGACAGTGTGCTCTCAGGACTTGTGGGGTCACAGAAAGACCAGGGGTGCCTGAGTGCAGCAGAGCTCCTAAGTATCAAGTGGGGAAGCCGGCTGCAGAGAGAGAGCCAAGGAGGGGACTCTCAGCTCGGGGTTACCTTAAATTGTGATCCGAGGCACAGTTTGGGCACTACTCTTTGAGCAGGGACCCCACAAGTGACAGATCCAGGGAGAATCCCCCTTCCTCCACCAAGAGGGGTGGTGTGGGGACATGCTGCAGGAATCTGCTGGGTTTGGAGACCCCAACTGGGGTTGTGTGCCAGAGATAGAAACTCTTGGTCAAAGGCTGGGTGAGCTCAGAGTGCAGCTGGAGACCAGGGAGACAGGACTGACTGACTGCTTTACTCTTATGGCTCAGTTTAGGGGGTGGGAGGGTGAGCTCTCGGCTCCTCCAGGGCTGGAGGCTGCCATCCTAATTCTCATCCTCCAAAGCTGTACAGAAAGGTTTAAGGCAAAAAGACTACCAGAGCAAACCCAAGCAGATTACTTAGCCTGGCCCCAGGGAAGGGTGGTACAATTCTGCCTCAGGCAAAGACATTTGAGAATCCCTGCAGTAGGCCTCTCCTCCAGAAGATTAGCAAGAGCATCCAGCCAAGACCAAGTTTATCAATTAATGAGAACAGCAAAACACCAGTGCTAGGGGAATACAGCACATAGGATTCATGGCTTTTCCTCCATGATTCTGTAGTCTTTCAAAGTTAAATTTTTAAAATTTTGGTTATTTTTTTCTTTTTCTATTTTTTTTGAACATTTCCTCTTTCCTATTTTGCCTATTTTGTCTTATCAATACCATTTAAAAATCTTTTTTAATTTTTATTTTTATAGTCATATTCTATCCCTTCATTGTATTTAACCTTATTTTTTTGTATACATATAAGCTTTCCTTTCTTTAAAATGTTGGGATACAGTTTCTTCTAACAGATATACCCTAAATCTAACATATGGTTTTGTTCTAGTTTCCAGCCTGATCACATTCTCTCTTTTTTCTTTTCTCTTTTTTCAACCAACTTATCTTATTCATTCCTCCTTTAAAACCTTTTTAAATTTTCTTTTTCTTTTATTTTTATAAAGATGTTATTTATTTATTTGACAGAGACAGATACAGCGAGAGAGAGAACACAGGCAGGGCAAGTGGGAGAGGGAGAAGAAGGCTTCCCACTAGCAGGGAGACCAATGCAGGGATCAATCTCAGGATCCTGGGATCACAACCTGAGCCAAAGGCAGATGCCTAATGACTAAGCCACCCAAGTGCCCCTAAAATGATTTTTAATTTTCATCTTTACAGTCACATTTCATCCCTTCCTCATGTTTACCCATGTATATATATGTGTGTGTGTGTGTGTGTGTGTGTGCGTGTGCATGTGTGTGTGTGTGTGTGTGTGTGTATGTTTTTCTTTCTTTAACACTTTGGGAGGCATTTTCTTCTAACAGGCCAAAATACACTGAAAATCAAGTGTGTGGCTCTGTTCTATTCACCATCTTAATCACAGATACATATTTTTTTTTCCTTTCTTTTCACCCCAGATTCAAGTCTCTTCTGATTTGGTTAGTGTATACTTTTCTGGGGTTGTTGTTACTCTTTTAGCATTTCGTTCCCTCATCCATCTACTCTTTTCTGGACAAAATGTCAAGGCAGAAAAACTCACCTCAAAAAAAAAGAACAAGAGGCAGTCCAACAGCTGGGGACTGGATCAATATGGACATTAGTAAGATGTCAGAACTAGAGTTCAGAATGACAATTATAAAGATGCTAGCTGGGCTTGAATAAAGCATAGAAGATATCAGAGAATCCCCTTCTGGAGAAATAAAAGCTAAAATTTAAATAAGATGAAATTAAAGAAGCTATTAATGAGGTATAATCAAAAGTGGAGGCTCTTACTGCTAGGATAAATGAGGCAGAAGAGAGAAATAGTGATATAGAAGACCAAATAATAAGAGAATAAGGAAGCTGAGAAACAGAGATAAACAACTACTAGATCATGAGGGAGAATCTGAAAGATAAGTGATACCATAAGATGAAACAGTATTAAAATAATTGGGATCCCAGAAGAAGAAAGAGAGAGGGGGTTAAAAGGGATATTGGAGCAAATTATAGTAGGAACTTCCCTAATTCCGGGAAGGAAACAAGCCTCAAAATGCAGGAGGTACAGAGAACCCCCTCAAAATCAATAAAAATATGTCCACACCCTTCATCTAATAGTAAAACTTACATGTCTCAGTGACAAAGAGAAAATCCTGAAAGCCACTTGGGACAAGAGGTCTGTAACCTACAATGGTAGAAATATTAGACTGGCAGCAGACCTATCCACAGAGACCTGGCAGGCCAGAAAGGACTGGCATGATATATTCAAAGCACTAAATGAGAAAAATATGCAGCCAAGAATATTATATCCAGCTGGGCTGTCACTGAAAATAGAACCAGAAATAAAAAGCTTCCAGGACAAACAAAAACTAAAAGAATTTGCGAAGACCAAACCAGCCCTACAGGAAATACTTAAAGGGGTCCTCTAAGCAAAGAGAGAGCCTAAAAGTAACAGATTAGAAAGGAGGCAGAGACAATATACAGTAACAGTAACCTTAGAGACAACACAATGGCACTAAATTCATATCTTATCCTGAAATGTAAAGGGGCTAAATATTCCAATCAAAAGACATAAGGAATCAGAATGGATAAAAAAACAAGACCCATCAATATGCTGTCCGCAAGAAACTCAATTTAGACCCAAAGACACCTCCAGATTTAAAGTGAGGGGGTGGAAAACAATTTACCATGCTAATGGACATCAAAAGAAGGTTGGGGTGGCAATCCTTGTATCAGATAAATTAGATTTTAGCCAAAGACTATAATAAGAGATGAGGAAGGACCCTATATCATACTTAAGTATATCATACTTAAAGGGTCTGTCCAACAAGATCTAACAATTTTAAATATCTATGCCCCTAACATGGGAGCAGCCAACTATATAAACCAATTAATAACAAAATCAAAGAAGCACATAGACAATAATACAGTAATTATAGGGGATTTTAACACCCTCCTTACTGAAATGGACAGATCATCCAAGCAAAAGATCAACTAGGAAATAAAGGCTTTAAATGACACACTGGACCAGATGGACATCACAGATATATTCAGAACATTCTATCCCAAAACAACAGAATACACATTCTTCTCTAGTGCACATGGAATATTCTCCAGAATAGATCAGATCCTGGGTCACAAATCAGCTGGTATCAAGAGACCAGGATCATTCCCTACATATTTTTAGACCACAATGTTTTGAAACTAGAACTCAACCACAAGGGACGCCTGGGTGGCTCAGTTGGTTAAGCAGCTGCCTTCAGCTCAGGTCATGATCCCAGCGTCCTGGGATCAAGTCCCACATCGGGCTCCTTGCTCGGCAGGGAGCCTGCTTCTCCCTCTGCCTCTGCCTGCCACTCTGTCTGCCTGTGCTCGTTCGCTCTCTCTCCCTTTCTCTGACAAATAAATAAAATCTTTAAAAAACAACAAAAAAAGAACTCAACCACAAGAGGAAAGTTGGAAGGAACTCAAATATGTGGAGGCTAAAGAGCATCTTACTAAGAATGAATGGGTCAGCCAGGAAATTAAAGAGGAATTAAAACAATTCCTGGAAACATTCAAAACTGAAAACACAACCGTTCAAAATCTTTGGGACACAGCAAAGGCGGTCCTGAGAGGAAAGTATAGAGCAGTACAAGCCTTTCTCGAGAAACAAGAAAGTTCTCAAATACACAACCTAACTCTATACCTAAAGGAGCTGGAGAAAAAAGAGCAAATGAAACCTAAACCTGGTAGAAGAAGAGAAATAATAAAGATCAGAGCAGAAATCAATGAATTAGAAACCAAAGAAACAGTAGATCAATGAAACTAGGAGCTGTTTCTTTCAAAAAATTAATAAGATTGACAAACCCCTGGCCAGACTTATCAAAAAGAAAAATGACCCAAATAAATAAAATCATGAATGAAAGAGGAGCGATCACAGCCAACATCAAAGAAATACAATTATGGGCATCTGGGTGGCTCAGTGGGTTAAGCCTCTGCCTTCAGCTCAGGTCATGATCTCAGTGTCTTGGGATCAAGGCCCACGTCGGGCTCTCTGCTCAGCAGGGAGCCTGCTTCCCCCTGCCCCTATGCCTACTTGTAACCTCTCTCTCTGTCAAATAAATAAATAAAAAATCTTTAAAAAAAAGAAATACAATTATAAGAACATATTATGAGAAATTATATGTCGGTACATTTGACAATCTGGAAGAAACATATACATTCCTAGAGATGTATCAACTGCCAAAACTGAACCATGAAGAAACAGAAAACCTGAACAGATCTATAACCAATAAGGAGATTGAAGCAGTCATCAATAATCTCCAAACAAACAAGACCCCAGGGCCAGAGGGCTTCCAAGGGGAATTCTACCAAATATTTAAAGAAGAATTCATAACTATTCTCCTGAAACTGTTCTAAAAAATAGAAATGGAAGGAAAATATCTAAACTCATTTTATGAGGCCAGCATTACCTTGATTCCCAAACCAAAGACCCCACTGGAAAGGAGAATTACAGACCAGTATCCCTGATGAACATGGATGCAAAATTTCTTATTAAAATACTAGCCAAGAGAATCCAACAGTACATTAAAAAGATTATTCACCACGAGGAAGTGGGATTTATTCATGGGCTGCAAGGTTGGTTCAATATCTGCAAATTAACCAATGTGACACAAAACATTAGTAAAAGAAAGAACAAAAACCATTTGAACCTCTCAAGAGATGCTGACAAAGCACTTGAAAAAGTACAGCATCCTTTCTAGATCAAAACTCGTAACAGTGTAGGGATGGAGGGGCCACAGCTGAAGACCATAAAGCCATCTATGAAAAACCCACAGTGAATATCATTCTTAATGGGGAAAAAACTAACAGCTTTCCCCCTGAGGTCAGGAACATGACAGAGCTATCCACTATCACCACTGCTATTCAGTATACTACTTGAAGTCTTACAGCAATCAGACAACAAAAGGAAATAAAAGGCATCTGAATCACCAAAGAAGAAATCAAACTCTACTTTGTAGATGATATGATACTTTATGTGAAAATCCAAAAGTCTCCACTCTGAAACTGCTAGAACTCATACAGGAATTCAGTAAATTGTCAGGATATAAAAATCAATGCACAGAAATCAGTTGCATTTCTATACACCAACAAGACAGAAGAAAGAGAAATTAAGAAGTCAATCCCATTTATAATTGTACCACAAACCATAAGACACCTAGAAATAAATCTAACCAAAGAGGCAAAGAATCTGTACTCAGAAAACTATAGAGTACTCATGAAAGAAACTGAGAAAGACATAAAGAAATGGAAAAATGTTCCATGCTCATGGATTGGAAGAACAAATATTGTGAAAATGTCTATGCTACCTAGAGCAATCTACACATTTAACGCAATCCCTATCAAAAAACCATTAACTTTTTTCAAAGAAATGGAACAAATAATCCTAAAATTTATATGGAACCTGAAAAGACCCCAAATAGCCAGAGGAATGTTGAAAAAGAAAACCAAAATTTGCAGAATCACATTTCCAGACTTCAAACTCTATTACAAAGCTGTAAGCAATAAGACAGTATGGTACTGGTGCAAAACAGACACACAGATCAATGGAACAGGAGAGAGAGCCCAGAAATGGACCCTCAACTCTATGGTCAACTAATCTCCCACAAAGCAGGAAAGAATGTCCCATGGAAAAGAGACAGTCTCTTCCACAAATGGTGTTAGGAAAATTGGACAGTCACATGCAGAAGAATGAAACTGAACCATTTCCTCTCACCACACACAAAAATAGACTCAAAATGGATGAAAGACCTCAATGTGGGAAAGGAATCCATCAAAATCCTTGAGGAGAACACAGGCAGCAACCTCTTCGACCTCAGCCGCTGCAAATTCTTCCTAGGCACATCACCAAAGGAAAGGGAAGCAAGGGCAAAAATGAACTTCTGGGATTTAATCAAGATCAAAAGCTTCTGCACAGCAAAGAAAACTTTCAACAAAACCAAAAGACAAGCGACAGAAGGGGAGAAGATATTTGCCAATGACATATCAGATAAAGAGCTAGTATCCAAAATCTATAAAGAACTTACCAAACTCAACACCAAAAGAACAAATAATCCAATCAAGAAATGAGCAGATGTCATGAACAGACATTTCATCAAAGACATCCAAGTGGCCATCAGATACATGAAAAAGTGCTCAACATCACTGGGCATCAAGGAAATACAAATCAAAACCACAATGAGATACCATCTCACACCCATCAGAATGGGTAAAATTAACCAGCCAGGAAACAAAAGGTGTTGGCAAGGATAAGGATAAATAGGGGAACCCTCCTACACTGTTGGTGGGAATACAAGCTGGTGCAGCCACTCCAGAAAACGGTATGAAGTTTCCTCAAAAAGTTGAAAACAGAGCTAACCTACAACCCAACAAGTGTATTACAGTGTATTTAACCTAAAGGTACAAAGAAAGGGGCACATTCACCTGACTGTTTATAACAGCAATGCCCAGAATAGCCAAACTATGTTAATAGCCTAGATGTCCATCAACCAAAGAATGGATAAAGAAGATGTGGTATGTATATATACAATGGAATACTATGCAGCCATCAAAAGAAACGAAATCTTGTCATTTGCCACAATATGGATGGAACTAGAGGGTATTGTGCTAAGTGAAATTAGTCAATCAGAGAAAGACAATTATCATATGATCTCGCTGATATGAGGAATCTGAGAGGCAGGGCAGGAGGCCATGGGGGAAGGGAGGGAGAAATGAAACAAGACGAAACCAGAGAGGGAGAGAAACCTTAAGAGACTCTTTATCATAGGAAACAAACTGAGGGTTGCCGGAAGGGAGTGGGGTTGGAGGGATGGGGTAGCAGGATGATGGTCATTGGAAAGGGTATGTGTTATGAGGAGAAATAATAATAATAATAAATATATATACTAAAATAATAAATGGATATAAGGAGGATATACTACATGCTCTATAAGATATGGTTTATTTATATATGGTTAATGAAAATAATAGCTATTCTTTGAAATTTCACAGTGCAGAATTATATATGTAGAAAGAGAAAGTTTCCTCACTATTCTATCTTCTAGGCTTAGCACTATTTGAAGGTTGATATATATAACTCTACAATTTTTTGTTTCATAGATAGCTACATCATTGATAATCTGTAATTAAATGAAAATTCAGAGGACAATGCTAAAAATAGTGTTTTTTGCTAGTGGAATTGTAAGTGATTTTTAAGTTATTTATTTTTTGGGTGTTGAGTTTGATATTTTTTATAGGTTTTGGTTACTCGCCCTTTATCTGATACATCATTTGCAAATATCTTCTTTCATTCTATAGGCTGCTTTTTAGTTTTGTTGATTGTTTCCTTTGCTGTGCAAAAGCTTTTTAACCTGGTGAAGCCCCAATAGTTCATTTTTGCTTTTCTTTCCCTTGCTTTTGGAGACATTTCTAGTAAGAAGTTGCTGCAGTTGAGGTCAAAGAGGTTGCTGCCTGCATTCTCCTGTAGGATTTTGATGGACTCCTGTCTCACATTTGGGTCTTTCATCCATTTTGAGTTTATTTTTTGTGTATGGTGTACAAAGTGGTCTAGTTTCATTCTTCTGCATGTGGCTGTCCAGTTTTCCCAACACCATCTGCATGTGGCTGTCCAGTTTTCCCAACAGCATCCATTGAAGAGACTGTCTTTTTTCCATTGGACATTCTTTCCTGCCTTGTTTAAGATTAGTTGACCATAGATTTAAGGTACCACTTCTGGGGTCTCTATTCTGTTCCATTGATCTATGTGTCTGTTTTGTGCCAATACCATACTTTCTTAATGATTACAGCTTTAAGTCCGGAATTGTGACACCTCCAGCTTTGGTTTTCTTTTTCAACATTGTGTTGGCTATTTGGGGTCTTGTGTAGTTCCATACAAATTTTAGATTGTTTATTCCAGCTCTGAAAAATGCTGATGGTATTTTTTAAAAAGATTTTATTTATTTGTCAAAGAGAGAGAGTGAGTGTGCACAAGGAGGGGGGTGGCAGTCACAAGCAGGCTCCCTGCTGAGGAAGGAGCCCAGTGTGGGACTCAACTTCAAGACAATGGGATCATGACTTGAGTGGAAGGCAGACGCATATTAACCAACTGAGCCACCCAGATGTCTCAGTGCTGATGGTATTTTGATAGGGATTGCATTCAATGTGTACACTGCTTTGGGCAGCATACACATTTTAACAATATTTGTTCTTCCAGTTTATGAGCATGGAATGTTTTTTCATTTCTTAGTGTCTTCCTCAATTTATTTCATAAGTGTTCCACAATTTTAAGAGCAGAGGTCCTCTTTGGTGAGATTTATTCCTAGGTATTTTATGGGTTTTGGTGCAATTTTAAATGGGATTGCTTGCCTGATTTCTTTCTGCTTCATTGTTAAAGTACAGAAATGAAACTAACTTCTTTGCATTGATTTTATGTCCTGTAACTTTGCTCAATTCCTTGATCAGTTCTAGCAATTTTTTGGTAGTCTTTTGGGTTTTCTACATAGAGATTCAGGTAATCTGCAATGAATGAGAGTTTGACTTCTTTGCTGATTTGGATGTTTTTTATTTCTTTTTGTTGTCTGATTGCTGAGGTTAGGAATTCCAATACTATGCTGAACAACAGTGGTGAGAGCAGACTTCCCTGTCATATTCCTGACCTTACGAGAAAAGCTCTCAGTTTTCCCTGTTGAGGACGGTATTTGCTGTGTCTTTTGTACATGGCTTTTATGATACTGAGTTATGTTCCTTCTTTTCTACATGGCAGAGAGTTTTTATCAAGAAAGGATGCTGTATTTTGTTAAATGCTTTTTCTGCAACTATTGAGAGAATCATATGGTTCTTCTTCTTTCTTTTATTAATGTAGTGTATCATACTGATTGATTTGTGGATGTTGAACCACTCCTGCAGCACAGGAATAAATCCCACTTGGTTGTGGTAAACAATCTTTTCATTGAACTGTTGGATCCTATTAGCTAGTATCTTGGTAAGAATTTTTGCATCCATGTTCATCAGGGATATTGGTATGTAATCCTCTTTTTTGTTGGGGTCTCTGTCTGGTTTTGGGATCAAGGTAACGCTGGCCTCATAAAATGAGTTTCAAAGTTTTCCTTCCATTTCTATTTTTCGGAACAGTGGCAGAAGAATAGGTACTAATTCTTCTTTAAATGTTTGGTAGAATTCCCCTTGGAGGCCCTCCGGCCCTGGGATCTTATTCTTTGGGAGATTTTTAATTACTGCTTCAATTTCTTCACTGGTTATAGGTCTGTTCAGTTATTCTATTTCTTCCTGTTTCAGTTTTGGTAGTTTACATGTTTTTAGGAATGCATTCATTTCTTCCACATTGCCTAATTTTTTGGCATATAATTGCTGGTATTCTCTTAAGCTGTATTTCTTCAGTATTGGTTGTGATCTCTCCTCTTTCATTCATGATTTTATTTATTTAGGTCTTTTCTCTTTTCTTTTTGATAAGTCTGACTATGGGCTGTCAATCTTATTAATTCCTTCAAAGAACCAGCTCCTAGTTTTGTTGATCTGTGTGTTTTTTTTTTAATTTCTTTGTCATTGATTTCTGCTCTAATCATTTTCATTTCTCTTCTCCCGCTTTGTTTAGGCTTTATTTGCTGTTCTTTCCAGCTCCTTCAGGCATTTCATTCTAAAGCAGCAGAATACACAGTGTTCCCAAGTGCACATGGAATGTTCTTCAAAAAAGATTGCATACTGGGCCACAATTCAGATCTCAACCTGTACAAAAAGACTGAGATCATACCATGCATATTTTCAGATCATAATGCTAAAATACTTGAAGTCAATAACAAGAAAAAAACTGGAAGGACCACAAATGCATGGACGTTAAAGAACATACTGCCAAAGAATGAATGAATCAATGAGGAAATTAAAGAACAATTAAATACATGGAATGTATTTAATCAATGAATAATTAATAATAAATAATATACGTATATTTATATAATATATATAATATATATTTATATAATATTTATATATTATATAAATTATATTTATATAATACATATAGTATAAATAATATATATATAATATTATATATATATAATCAATAATAATAAATAATAAATCAATGAAACTGAAAACACAACAGTCCAAAAGCTTTGGGATGCAGGCGGTCCAGATGGAGAATATTCTGGATTTTACAAAGGATTCTTTGTCATATACAGAGGAAGGCTGAACACTGGGTTAAATTGAGGGAGACTACAGAGACAGCAATCAAATGCAATGAAACATAAATTTCTAGATTTAAAAAAACCCAAAAAGCTAATAAGGATATTCTAGGGAAATTTGAGTGTAGATTAAAGTGATGTTTATTTTTTTTTTAAAGGTATGGTAACAGTGGTGTGGTTGTATAGTAAAATATCCTTTCTCTGGGGAAAAACATGCCAAAATATTCAGGAGTGAGGTGTCGTAATGCCTGCAGTCAATGTCCAAATGTCTGGCAAAAGAGTGTGTGTATGTATAGGAAGAGATGGAATAGGTGTGGCAAGACATTAATAATTATCTGGGTAAGAGGCAAACACGTGTTCACTGTACAGCTTTCAACTTTTTATGGGTTTGAAAATTTCTAAAAACAAAATAATACAAAATTAAAGGAAAACAATTTCTCACAGTGATTGAGAAGAGAGCTCAAGAAACAACAGACTTGTATTTACAACTAGTTCTGCTACTTCCTAAAGGTAGAACCCTAAAGCAAGTTACTTTTGATCCTTAAAATGGGTTTTTCTTTTTTTTCCTCTACAATTCACAATACATTTTCAAACTTTACCACACCACTTACAAACTGATTCATATCCATACCAAAAGAAAAGGCAAATAGATGTTATGTTTTCCTTGTTTCTTTACATGAAAGCAAACTTATAATTCCCACTTTTAATTTGCATAAGTAAATATATGAAAGAAAATATATGAAAGTAAACTTACACTTCCCCGTTTTAATTTGCATAAGTCAAACCAAGAAACAATTCATTAGGTTAATACAAAAATATCAGATTTAGTCTTGATAACAGAATTGAAAATAACAACACAACTCACAAACTGTACAAGTGCCAGCATGATGTGATCAAAACAGTGCTGGGCTCAGGAGAGCAGGAGAAAGTATAAGTCCAAATCCTGGCTTTAACTGGGAGGCTCAGTCAATTAAGTGTCTGCCTTCGGCTTGGGTCATGATCCCTGGAGACCTGGGATCGAGCCCCACATTGGGCTCCCTGTTCAGTGGGGAGTCTGCTTCCCTCTTCCTCTGTCCTTCCCCTTGCTCCTTCTCTTTCTCTCTTTCTGTCTCCCTTACTCTCTCTTTAATAAATAAATAACATCTTTCAAAAATAAATAAAATAAAGCCAGAATTTATTTTTCTAAAGATATTTATTTGAGAGAGAGAATCAGAGAGAGCACGAGGTAGAGAGAGTCAGAGGGAGAAGCCGACTCCCTGTTGAGCCGGGAGGCCAATTCGGGACTCGATCCTGGGACTGCAGGATCATGACCTGAGCCAAAGGCAGTCACTTAAATAACTGAGCCACCCTGGTACCCCTAAATTTTGGCTTTAATTTGCATATAACTTTGAGTGAGTCAACAACCTCTTATGGTTTCAGTTTCTTTACCAATTAAAAAAAAAAGAGGTCAAACCAGATTTCTCCAGTTTTAAGCGCACTAAGATTCTGCAAGCAAATGGTAGGTTTTTTTTCTCTTACTTCTTACGAATTCTGAGTTTCTTTTTTGAGGCTTCTTTTTAATTTTACACTTCACATGTGTTTATCATCATGATATTCCTGGCCTACACCCCTCTCTCCTCAACCTCAACTTCCTTTGTCCTTACTTCAGCCCCATTCTAGCTCAAATGGTAGGGGTATCCTGAGATGATTTTTATTTGAAATTCAGCACAATTGGTTCATTTAGCTAACAGTTAATTAGCTAGCTCCATTAGGCAAAAACTTAGGTAGTATTTTGTCTTGGGCTATAAAATTCTGTAAAATATTGAATTTTAAATAATTTTAAAGGTTAAAGGCTTCTTACTTCCTTCCTGGTTCTTATGGCAGCATCTTGCACAACCCGAGAGACCGTTTCTTTCATTTTCTCTATATCTTGTTCTTTTTGCTTCTCCTCAAGTAGAGCCTTCAGAAAAATAATCATTTGATGTTATTATAAATCACATCATTATTAATAAAGATAACATAGTAAATGATTAAAAACCTGTCCACTAATCAGTTTGTTGAAAGCAAACATCTTATTCTACACTTGTGGGACATCTCCACTTGGAATCTTTGCCTGTTATGAATGATACTTATTTTTCCTAACCTTCTCACCTGACCTTGTCCTAAAAATTTATTATTTTACTCTGGTATTTATTTCGGCCAGGGCAATCACTCTTCCAACTTCCGCAGCTAGAAATCTTTTTTTTTTTTTTTTTAAAGATTTTATTTATTTATTTGACAGAGATCACAAGTAGGCAGAGAGGCAGAGAGAGAGAGGAGGAAGCAGCTGTCCGCAGAGCAGAGAGCCTAATGCGGGGCTCGATCCCATGACCCTGGGATCATGACCCAAGCCGAAGGCAGCAGCCTTATCCTGCTGAGCCACCCTGGCGACCCCGCAGCTAGAAATCTTAAGGGTTATTTTTCAATTTTCCTTTACTCCCTGTACAAAATGTCATCAAGTCTAGGTATTAAAGTCTTGGAAAAAAATCTCTTGGACTTCCCTTTCTTTCCATTATTTGGTATTATTCAAATTATGTCCCTTGTCACCTAACTCCTTGATGTTTCTATTTATCCAATCATTTTCCTCTCCCAACTAAAAAAATACTCTTATAATCCCAGTTCTGTTGTCAGTCACAACCCATTTCTCTGCTTCTCTCTGGAGCAAAACTCCTCTAAAGTCTGTGCTGGCTCATCTCCAATACTACTTCTCTCTTACACCAACTCCAATCAGGCTTTCACCATTCATAGTCTCCAATAATAATTCATGAGTCAATTTTGAATAACTATCTTATTTGATAAACCAGTAGCACTTGAGATACCTGATTACTCTCTTTTCCTTGTTTTACTTTCCTTATTTAGCTTTTAGCATGCCACAGTACTGGTTTTCTTCCTTCTTCACTGATCATTCCTTTTTAGTTTACATTGCTGTTTCTTCCTTTTCTCCTGAATCTCTTTAAAAATTGCACTACCTGGGGTGCCTGGGCATCTGCCTTCAGCTCAGATCATGATCCCAGGGTCCTAGGATTGAGCCCTGAGTTGCCTTGGGCTTCCTGCTCAGGGGGGAGTCCGCTTCTCACTCTTCCTCTCCCTCTGCCTCTCTTCCCCTGCTTGTGTTCTCCCACTCTCTCTATCTCAAATAAAAATCTAAAAAAAAAAATTGCACTACACATCAGAGGGGAGATGGGTGGGTGGGGGTGTAGGTGAAACAGATGATGGGATTAAGAAGTGCATGTGAGGAGAGGAGTCAAGATGGCAGAGAAGTAGCAGGCTGAGACGACATCAGACAGCAGGAGATCAGCTAGATAGCCTATCAAACCATTCCGAACACCTATGAATCCAATAGGAGATCGAAGAGAAGAAAAACAACAATTCTAGAAACAGAAAATCGACCACTTTCTAAAAGGTAGGACCAGTGGAGAAGTGAATCTAACGCGATGGGAAGAAAGACCCCAGGGGGAGGGGCCGGCTCCCAGCAAGCAGCGGAGCACAAAATAAGGACTTTTAAAAGTCTGCTCCACGGAGGGACATCACTCCAGAGGCTAAACTGGGGTGAAGACCTCACGGGGACAATGTGGACTCAGGTCCCGCGGGGTCACAGAAGGATCGGGGGTGTCTGAGTGTCTCAGAGCTCACAGGTATTAGAGCGGGGAAGCCAGCTGCGGAGACAGAGCTGAGGTTTCCTAGTGGTCTGTGACACGGACAGGTGCTCTGTGGCACGGGCCGGTGCTCTGTGCGAGGGGTCCCCACAAGATCCGGGGAGACTCCGACCCGGGAGAGCTCAGGGATCTAAGGGGTTTGGAGACTCCAGGTGGGACTCTGCCAGAGACAGAGACGCTTGGTCACAGGCTGGGTGAGCTCGGAGCACTCCCAGAAGCCAGTGAGACGGGACTGATTACGCACCATTTTCTCCAAGCGAGGTCTCCGAGCTCGGTCTCCGAGCACAAACGGAGGCTGGGGAGACGGGAGTGATTAAACGCTTTTCTATGAAGGCGCACTGAAGACTGGGGCCCCTAGCTCTCGGCTCCTCTGAACCGGAGATTGGGAGGCCGCCATTGTCATTCCCATCCTCCGGAACTCTACGAAAAGCGGAAAGCATTCAGGAAACAAAAGCTCCCAAAAGCGAACCTGAGAGGATTACTTAGCCCAGCTCCTGGTAAGGGCGGTGCAATTCCGCCTGGGGCAAAGACACTTGAGAATCACTACAACAGGCCCCTCCCCCAGAAGATCAAAGAAATCCAGCCAAGACCAAGTTCACTTAACAAGGAGAACAGCGGATTCTTATCTGGACAAAATGACAAGGCCGAAAAACTCACCACAAAAAAAAGAGCAGGAGGCAGGACCAAAGGCTAGGGACCTAATCAATACAGACATTGGTAATATGTCAGATCTGGAATTCAGGATGATGATTCTCAAGGTTCTAGCCGGGCTCAAAAAAGGCATGGAAGATATTAGAGAAACCCTGTCAGGAGAAATAAAAGCCCTTTCTGGAGAAATAAAAGAACTAAAGTCTAATCAAGTTGAAATAAAAAAAGCTATTAATGAGGTGCAA
>ML111553.1:0-16668 GCA_003697995.1 Taxidea taxus jeffersonii
GGTGCAGGCCAGGCCTTGCTGCAGCAACAGGCCTTCCCCAGGTGTCAGTCGTCTGAAGCCAGAGGGATGCGGGTCCACCAGGGATCGGCAGGACTGGCTCAGGGCAGTTGGACCCCTGGGCGGATGGAGCAGCCGCCGTTGGGACTGTGTGGTCTCCCTGCCAGAGGAAAAGAACTCTTGGGCCTTGTCCTGGGAGTGAAATGCTTGGTTCAGCCGGGAGCTGGGTTGCTTTGGGTCACAGCTCACTGTCCAGAAGGAGTCCCATGACCTTTCCGCCCAGAGACCCAGGAGTGCCCTGTGGGCCTGCTTCCCTGGGGAGGGGATTGGAGATGGTGGCCAGCTTTCCTGACGCTCATGCTGCTGGGCAGGCAGCCTTGTGCGTCTGGAAGACCACTCTTCATCCCTGGGCTTCCTCCCTTTCCCCTGGGAGTCCCCTGTGCACGGAGAGGTTGAGCCCCGTGGCCGCCCACCTGCCTTCTGGTCTCAGGCTCCAGGAGGTGGGTGCTCAGGAGAGCAGATCAGGTTGAGTATGGCCTCTGCTCTGTCCACTTAGTGACTTCGTGCATGGAGATGGACTGGCTGGTGTCACTTTTGCATCATTCAGTCTTTTTGTTTCACGACAATGGTATGTTCATACGCAGTTGTAAGAAACGCAGTTATAAGAAATGATTCTGAGCATCCGGGGGACTCTTCTGCAGTTTTCCTCATGGTGACAGGGGTGTCATAGCCAGGATGCAGGCGTGGGCACAATCCAAGTAGATTCCATCACCGAGGGCACCCCGTGTGCCCCCTGCCTGCTGCCCTCCACCCCTTAACTTCTGGGAACTGCTCGTCCGTCCTCCCTGCTCTAATGTCATTTCTAGAAGGTTACATAAATGGGATCCTATAGCGTGTCACATCTGGGGACTGCTTGGTCCTCTGGTGTGGTTCCCTGGAGATTTCTCAAGGTTGTTGCTGCACGGATCGGGAGCTTGCTGCTTTTTAAGGCCAAGCCCTGTTGTGCGGGGTGGAGGGAGTGCAGTGGGACTCGCCGGTGTCCTTGCCACGCAGTGCTGGCCGTAGTTTGTGTGGTTCGAGAGTGAAACCACGTGGGGAGCGCGCAGCCAGAAGTGAGCAGTCCCCCCGACAGCCAGCCCCAGCCCCACGTCTGCAGGCGACACGGGTCTCGCGGTCTCATCTGTGCTCCCGGCTCTGTGTGAGCGCCGGGTCAGCCGGACGCAAACGTCCACGTGCGTATCTGTCCTTGGTCTTGTGCACGACGTGTGATCTCAGCCTTGTGCCCCTGGTTTTTATTTCTCCCCCACTAAATGAACCGCCGGGAATCTTTCTCTCTGGGTACAGAGAGCTTCTCTTTTCCTCTTCGACAGCTGAGACTACTTCAGGCGGTGCCGGCATCCGTCCTGCCGTGATTTCTGGTCCCCGCCCGTTGCAGAAGGAGCCACCTTGTTCCCGTGACCGTAGGCGTGTGGGGCGGGGGCTGTGCCGCGCAGGTGCTGGCCCGAGGGGCACGCTCGCCGGCTGCCTCCACGGTCGGTGCCCCGCGGGGGGGCCCATGTCTGCGTGCCCGCGGCCGTGGGGCTTCGACAGGGACGCGTCGGGGTCCTTTTATGAGGAACGAGTTGGCGTCGTTTCAAATATCAAAGACTTGTATTTTCCTTGTGAACTTTCCGTGCCTTTGTTCGTGTTTTGCGAACGGTGTTGTCCATCTGTCTCCTGCGGATTGTGCAGATCAGCTGAGCGTCAGACGAGTCAGTCTCCAGCCTTCGCTCTGCTTCCCGTGCGCGGTCCGCTGCGGCGCGGCTCTCAGGCGGAGGCGTCCTCCGCTCCGCTCCTCCTCGGTCGCGGCTGGGCTGGAGGTGGAGTTGGCAAGGGCTGCTTTCCCTCACCCTTCGGGAGCCGCGCGTTTCCTCCGCTGTTCGCGGCCGCTTCTAGAGTGCTCGCTCCTTCCCCTTCGGTCGCGGTGGGCGGCGTGAGGTAGGGGTCTCTTTCCCCCTAGTTTGCTCGCGCTCCCGGCCTGATCCCGTTTCTGCCCCGGGTTCTAGCTGAGTCACGCCCCTTGCCTTGATTGACGGAAGCTTTGCGCCCGCTGACCAGCAGCTCCCTGTTGGCCGCTGCCTGAGCCCCCGCCGGCCTGGGCCGTCCCGATTCTGGGTTGGGCTGTTGTAGACGCACCAGGTCAGTGGCACCGCGGCGTGTGTCCTTCTGAGACCGGCTTATTTCACGGAGCACGCGGCTGCGGGGCTCACCTGTGATGGTGTGTGTTGCGGGGTTTCTGTCTTTTTCGAGGCCGATTGATGCTCCGTGCCCCATCGGAGGTACCCCTGGGCTCGTCGTCCGTCTGTTGATGGACGATTACCCCGTTCCTCTCTCTCGGCCCTCGGGACCGATGCTGCAGGGAACGTGGCCATGCTCCTGTCTGAGATCCTGATTTCCGTTGGATGCGTACTGAGAGGTGGAGTTGCTGGATCGTAGGTAGCTCTATCTTGCATTTTCTGAGGAGCCTCCATGCTGTTGTGCGTTCAGAGTGTGCGAAGGTTCCAGTTTCTCCCCGTCCTTCCCAGCGCTTGTCAGCTTTCATGTTGTTGACCGTCGCCGTGCAGACAGATGTGCGGTGACCTCTCCTGCTGGTTTTGATTTGTGTTTCCCTGATGATGAGTGACGTTGAACTTTCCTCCGTGTACTTGTTGGTGTTTCCGTGTCGCTTTTGGAGAAATGTCTGTGCGGGTCCTTAGCCCTTTTACGGTTGTGTCGCTGTTTTTGACCGTCCCGTGGTGACAGTGGCTGGTGGGTTTTGGAGGCTGGCCTTGTCAGACCTGTGGCTCGCGGACGTTTCCTCCTGTTCCTCTCGCGCCTTTCGCTTTGGCGATGGCTCCCTTGGCTTCACAGAAACTTTCTTTGTTTGATGTCGTCCCACTTCTCTGTTTCTGGTTTTGCTGCCGTGTGCTCCAGGAAGTCATTGCTGAGACCGACATCAGAGGCTTCGCCCTGAGGTTTTCTTCTAGGCTTTTATAGTTTGGGTCTTGCGTTTGAGTATTTAATTTTGAGTTGATTTTGTGCGCAGTGTAAGCTGGGCTCTGATTTCATTTTTTCATACGCAGCGTCATTTGCAGAAGAGCCTGTCCTTCCCGTGTGCTTGTGGCGCCTGGTTGAAGATCGGTTGCCCATATGCGTGTGGGTTTACTCCCGGGTTCTCTGTTCTGTTGTTAAGCAAAATGAGCC
The DNA here is from genome assembly GCA_003697995.1 of Taxidea taxus jeffersonii. NCBI lineage: Eukaryota > Metazoa > Chordata > Mammalia > Carnivora > Mustelidae > Taxidea > Taxidea taxus. The sequence goes on from ML111553.1 coordinate 3,220, forward strand.
ACCCAGGCACCCCTGCTTTTCTGCTTTTTAGTTCATCACATTTGCTCACAATGAACTTCTTTTGCTTTTTCTCAGTTTATCCTTTTTCTTAGGTGTGTGATTTGTGTGCTTCATTCATTGGTTCACATTCTTTTCCAAAATGTGCTTAGCATTTAAGAGCTTTTTCTTACTTTCGGATCTGATGTACTTTCCATAACATTGCGGTCTGGAGGTTCTGTAATTTTGGTTTCTATTTTCGTTTTTGGCCCAAGAGTTGCTTGGGAGCAAGTTTTAAAATTTCCAAGCAAAGTGTCGTTTGATTTGTCGGTTGTGTTATTTCGGTAGCTGTAACTGCACTTTCGGGGAAGGACACCGACTGTCCTCTTTCTGGGTTCACGCGGTTTTCCTTGTGGCCCTGATACGGAGCCGGTTTTCATCACCGTGTCCCAGGAGCTTGAAAACACGGTCTGTGTCCTGACTTGGACATGGAGATGTGGATGTGGGTGTCCGTCAGTTGTGCCCCTCGGTGCTGTCATTTGGGTCACCTGCGCCTTTGGTCTCTGTCCACTGCGCCCTCCTGTGGGTGCGTTTCTGTTTCCTTCTCCTTGCGTCTCCTGTGAGCGTTGGCTTCTGTGGGACCCGATGCAGAGCTGTTCAAAACGATTTTGTTTTTATTCTGGATTGCGTCTGTTGTGTCATCTTGTGCCCGCCGCCGTCTCGTTTCTACGCCGCCTGCTTTAGGTCATGACTGGCCCGTGTTTGCTCGGCACGCCTTCGCCCGTCCTTCTCTTCCTGCCCCTCTGAGTGCCCTCAGCCGCGTCTCATCTGCCGCAGGAAGCCAGGCTTAGCTTTGAGATCCCACCGGAGGATCTTTCAATTTTTAAAATTTCGCTAGAAAAGTTAAAGTGCTTTTTAGTAGTTGGGCAGGTCACGTGTATTTGGTTTTAGTCCCATTGTGTGTGCGATAATATCTCTTACTGTCTGCTGTGGTTTTTTCTTTTTTGAAAAGTTTCTATGGTTGTGACGTTTAGGAGACTTTGTATCTGTTTTAAGTCGTGCTCCCTCACGTGGTGCCCTTAGCGCCCTGTTTGTGGGGACTGCTGGTAAGGACCCTCTGTGCCAGGCAGCACATTATCTCCCCTGCCCTTGTCCCCCCAAGCCCCCGAGCCACCGGCACTGCTCTTACCCCTGAAAACTGAGTGCACTGGTATGCGGTGGGAAGGGAATCTGCCGGTGTGACTAAGGTTGTGTGGTCCCGGAGAGACCACACTTTAGCTTGGGTTACCTGGCTGGGCTCACAGTGACTGCTTGAGCCCTTAGAAGCAGAGAACTTTCTCCAGCGAGTTGTGACACAGGTTCCAAGGGTGGGAAGGATTTGAGGCAGAGGGCCGCGTGCGAGGACCGGAGGGGAGCTTCTGGCCCCGGGCTGACCAGCTGACCGCCAGCATGGAGGCGTGACCTCAGCCCTCTGGCCGCGGGGACCTGCGTTCAGCTAGGGCTCTCGGCTGCTCCCAGAGCCTGTGCGGCCCAGCCCAACTCCTGACCTACAGGAACTGTGGCGGCAGATCTGTGTGCTTTTGCTGCCGAATTCATGGGCATCTGCTTTGCTGCTGGAAGAAACACAGGCTCCTTCTGTGGGCGCTGATGACCTTTCCGTGCTCTGCGTTCTTCCCTTCTTCCCGTCACTCAGCTGTAGTCCCTGTACTTCATCCCCTTTCTCCCTGTTTACCTTCGTCCTGCTAATACTTGTTTTGTTACGGAAATGCCGGCTGCCAATCACATGCTTTGGGAGTTTGCACTGATGGGCAACGGGATGGCTGTTCCTCCTCTCCCCTCCCTCCGTGTTCACCAGTCCAGCGGCTTCTCCAGAGTCAGCATGTTATCTGTGCTCGTGCAGTCCAGCCCTGTGTCCGTGTGTCTGTCTTGCACCCACAGGGGCGTGTGCTAAATGCTCCTGCCCGTTAGATCCCGTTCCCCTGCTGGCCTTGGACAGGCTGCCGTGTGCCCTGCCGATGCCTTCTCAGAATGGCTTCTGGGCCGGGGCCTGCATGTTCTGGGCATGGGGGGCCGGGCGCCCGTTGCAGGAATCATTGACCACCACTCCCGTGAGTCCTGCAGCCGCCCCCCACTGTCTCCTGACTCAGGGTGTCGCTGTGCGGGAGCCCCAGACCTGCTCTTCCCTCCAGATGGCATTGCTCTCATTTGTGTCCTCGGTGCTCCTTCCCTTTCCTTTGTTCTCTGAGTTCTGCCCGCCCAGGGTTCTCTATCTGAGCGAGTTCTCGTAGCTCTGCTTTGACGACTTTCTGTGGGGGGACACTTGCAACATTTGCGTTTCCGGGCACACTCTCCTGCCCTGCTTCTTGTTGGGCTGTGAGCGTCCCTCTCCTCTTGTTTTTGGTGCCAGACCCGAGCAATCACAGCTACACCCAGTGCCATGAAGCTGTTGCTCTGTGTCTGGAGTTTTGTAGTTTTAGCTCCTACAGTTAGGTCCTTGATCTTTTTTTGCGTTGATTTTTGTGTGTGGTGTTAAGTAAGCATCACCTTCGTTTCTCTGCACGTGGATGTCCGGGGTCCCAGCACCACTTGTTGGAGATGCTCTCCTTTCCCTGTTGTGTGGTCCTGGGGCCCTGCTTGGAATCATTCGGCCGCATACGTGATGGGCTGTTTCTGGGCTCTCTGTCTGCCCATGGTCCGTGTGTCCGTCTTTACGCCAACACCACAGTATCTCGATGGCTGTAGCTTTACTGTAAATTTTAAAATCAGGAATGTGATATCTCCAATTTTGCTGCTTTTCAGTATTATTATGGCAATTGAGAATTTATTGTTCATTTTGGAATGAATTTTTTTTTTGTGGATCAGCTCTTTGTAAGGGTCCTCCCTGCCCCCTTCTCAGAGACACAGGGTGTGGGGAGCTAGAGGTGAGCAGCCTTCGGGCACTCCCTCCTTGGCTGTTGCCACAGAGGCAGACGGTTGTCCGTGGGTGAGCTTGTCCCCAGAGAGCCCGTCCTCCCAAGAGCCTGTCCTCCTGAGAGCCTGTCCTGCGGGGGGAGCCCATCCCCGGAGAGCCCGTCCTCCTGAGAGGCCGTCCCCAGAGAGCCCATCCTCCTGAGAGCCTGTCCCATGGAGAGCCTGGCCCCCCCAAACCTCCGAGAGTCCATCCTGCAGAGAACCCGTCCCTGGAGAGCCCATCCTCCTGAGAGCCTGTCCCATGGAGAGCCTGTCCCGCAGGCATGCCCATCCTCCGGAGAGCACATCCTCTGTAGAGCCTGTCCCACGGGAGAGCCCGTCCTGTGGGGGAGCCCGTCCCCTGGAGAGCCCATCCTCCCAAGAGCCTTTCCTGCGAGAGAGCCCGTCCTGCGCAGAGCCTGTCTGGGCATCTCTCTCTGTCTTCTCAGCGGCTCCTCTCCTGCAGCCTGACTGACCTCTTGGGGCTTCTGACACCAGCCCTGCTTGTGCAGCTCTGTCCTTGGTGACCCAGGGTCAGCCTGGAGCACGCAGGGAACGTACTTTGCAGGCGCTGAGACCGGCCGCTGCTCTCGGCACACCGGTGCCTCCTCCCGTGAGGCCTGCCGGCTTCACCTGCTCTCCGGAGCCTGTGCCTGTGTCATGGGGCCTGCAGACTGTACACGTTTCCTGTCTCCTCTGAATATGAAGTCTGAGCTTTTAAGCTTTTTGTTTGATTACTTTTGAGGGGGTCATTCTTCTCATCATCTTAATGTGATTTCTAGAAGGAAGTAGAAAAAGCACGTATTCTGTAATGTGGGACTCTGAGAAGGGCAACAGGGCGGTGTGGTGCCGTGCCTGCTCTGGGACTGGTGTTGGTGACTCATCCACGCCCCTGCTCCCTCCTGCCCTGCAGGGCCCAGCCCAGGCTGGGGGAGAGGATGGCCGGTGGGCTGGCCTGGGACTGTTGCGTTCAGCACCGCGGACAGCTCCAGGGTGTCCCTCGCAGGGGCCCCGAATCCCGCTGCCTGTCTGCCCCCAGGGATGTCTCCTCCCTGCAGACCCCAGGGGCCAGGGCTGTCCTGGCACTCATGTCTGGCAGGTGGGGTGTGCCGTCAGGGGAGGGTTGTGGGGTACTGCTGTGGGCCGGGCTGAGGGAGAGCGCTCTCACCAGGTGACCCCTCTGTGGTGGGTCTGCATTTCCCATGCTGTGGTGAACAGTGGGCTTTGGGGCCCTGGCCTGTGCTATGGCCTGCCCCCCGCCCCCCCGGCCACCCTGCCGCCCTGCTCCTGGCCAGGTGGCACCTCTCTGTGATTTAACTCTGGTTTGGTCCCCCACCACCTTCTCTGAGACCCTGCTGCAGCTCTTGCCCCTGTCCCGTGGTGAGGGTCCTCTCCCCTGCGCTGCTAACCTGCTGGTATCACTCCGGCTGCGCTCAGCCTCCCCTCCCTGAGCACTGCCACACCCCTGCTGCGAGGGAGGAGGGGGTGTTCGTGGTCTGGGTGGTGGCCCGGCGGCGACTGGCTCCTGGCTCCTGGAGAACAGGTTCTTGTGGCTGGGGTGAGGGCAGGTGGCAGGGCTGGGGGGGCTTCCCAGTGGTTGGATGTGTGGCATCCTTGGTAGGGTCACCCTGCTGTTGGTGCTGCTCCCAGCACGGCGGACACGTGGGTGAAGCCACACCTGGACTCCTGCCGCGTAGATGGTGTTGGTGCTGTGACGGTGCCTGCCGGGAGAAGCGTCCAGGCCCACGTCTTCTCCGTTCACCTGCATGGGGCTGAGTGCCCCAGCACCCTATACCCTCCTTCTCTAAGGGAGAAGGTGTTCCGGGCCTGAGGTCATACAGGGGCACTGTCAGGATCGAGGTTTCGTGTGTGTGTCTTGCCCTCTTTCCCTGTGACCGGGGGCTCAGCATCGCTGTGAGGCAGCCCCTCCATGCCTGGCCCCACGTGAGGGGACCTGGGGCTCTGCGGTCTCGTGGAACATTCTCACTGGTGCCCATGGCTGTCCTTCCTCGTTGGCCTCTGTGCAGAGAGCTGGGATGTGACCCCCAGGCCCAGTTGATCTCCAGCCTGATGGGCCCTCCCGATAGCTGTGGCCTGGTGGGCCGGGCAGCATGGGCCCTGGCAGGACGTGGGCCCGGGTCTTGATCCCCCCTCGGCCCCTGACTGGGCTTCCTGGGCAAGTTCCTGCCTCTCTGAGCCTCAGTTTCCCATCTGAAGTGTGACAGTCAAGATTCCTTTCCCGTGGGTCTGAGGGTTAGATGGTGACCAGGTGGGCTGTGCCCAAGCAAATGGGGGCCATGGTGCCCCCCAGCCCTGTCCCCACCACCTGTCCCCTCCCACGGCAGAAGTCTCCGGGTCTGAGAGGGACTGTGGCTTGTGGGTCTCGTGCAGCTGGGGGTGGCCATCATCCCCACCCGGTGACTCAGGCTGTCTTCTTGCCTATTTGCTGCCACCGCCCTGGGAGGGGGCTCAGCGGGTGGGGCAGACAGCTGGGCGGTGGGCAGGTCCAGGCCTGGAAGCCTGGCCTCCTGAGGCCTCCCCAGAGAGTAGGGGGGGGCAGAGGCGGCATGGCAGGTAGAGAGAGAGACGGTCATGTGTGGCTGCCATCCTGTGGCTGCCGTCCTGACCGCCCCTTGGTGCCATCGGCGGCCCTGCTTCGCCGTGGCCCGTCCTGGACACTGGTCTGGGAGGAGGCTGGGGTGCCTGGCTGGTGCCGGGTGTGACGTGGAGCCCAGGTTGCTACGGCAACACCCCGAGGTGTGCCACCGCCGCTCCCCCAGCTGGGCCGCCTCTGCCTCTGGCTCTGTGGCGCACATGGGCATGTGGGGCTGAGCCTCTGGTCTGGGTGGGCGCCCGTGGGAGATGCTGAAGTGGGTTAGGGGGATGAGGGTACCTGCGGGCACGACCTGGGGCTCTGGGACTCAGGGTCTCCGTGGCCATATGTCCCTTAGCGAGGTGAGTGAGGGTGTGTGCCCAGGTCACCTGCGGGGGAGGGGACCTACTCCACCTGCGGCCAGCTGCCCCCGGAAGGAAACGGGAAGGTCAGCGTTTGTGACTGAGCCGCTCCTCTCTCGTTGTGCCCCGCCCTTGGCAGGGGGCCTGGGGCAGCCGCCTGCTGTGGGAGAGGATGCCCGGCGTCCACCTGTCTGTCGCCAGCAGCCGGTCTCTGGACACATGCATGGGCCGCCTTGGCAGACAGATGGCCGAGGGACCTGCTTCTGCACAGTCCCATGGGGGTCCTGGCCAAGTCTTACTCCTGAACTCCACAAACGGGTGTGTGTGCCCAGGACCTGGGAGGTGGCTGTGCCCACTTCGTGGGGACGTCTGGGAAGGTCTTGTCCGGCCCGGCCTGTCAGGGTGGCGGTGTCCGTGCTGTTCTGTGGGGAAAACCGCACAGAGGAAAGTGGAATGGAGCTGCCGCCCTCAGTCTCCGCCTCTGCCTCCCTCCCCGCCTGCGAGAGCCCCACCGGCCACGGCCACCGCCCACCCTCCAGACACCCTGACCTGCGCCTCAGCCCCTCGGGGGTCGCCAGCCTCGACCACGGAGGCCTCACAGGGTGTGGGAAGGAGAAGGCTCGGGGCCTGGGCCTGAGAGCGGGTCGGCTGCCTCGTGCTGACAACTCACGGCCCCGGTGTCCGGCTGTGGGTTAGTCACTCATCCGGACATTTCCTGAGTGGGCCAGGGGCTGGTGGTGCGGAGGTGGCCGCGATGGGCGCCGGCCTTGGGCCGCCTGTGGCCGCAGGGGGCGGCAGGGAGAGTAGTGATGCTCGGGGAGATTGGGGCATTTGCCCAGTGCTCTGGGAGGAAGGGATGGGGCTGGGCCGGCTCCCCCGGCGCCCGTGGGGGCCGCCTCTGCTGGGACAGAGAAGAGGCTCTTCAAACGCAGGGAGGAGAGACTGGACCCCCCTCCACCTGAGCGGCTGGCCCCTGTCGGTGTTTGAGGGACTTGAACAGGTGTGGATGCTCTAGCCGGGGTCTTCTGGCCCTACGGAGCCACAGTGGCCCGTAGCCCCAGGGCTGGCGGCAGAGGCCAGTCTGCTCCTGGAGGGGAGGCTGGGTGGGGAGCCCGGCCGCTGACCTTGGTGTTGCTTCCATTTGTCTGTGGCCCCTCTTCTGTCTTTAGTGCCCTGGGGGTGTTGGAGGCTCTTAGGGGACGAGGACTTTCCGGGCTGAATGGACCTGTGACGCGTGGGTCTGTCCTGAGAACTGAGTTAGGAGATGCAGGGCCAGGGCTCACCGTGTGCTCCAGCCAGGCTCATGTGGTGACCGAATCTGGGCTCAGCTGGGGCTCCTCCTGGGCCGGGCTGCGGCTGGCTGGGGTGACAGCTCCCCAGTGACCCAGGACGACACTTCAGTCTCCTCTCCAGGGAGGCAGAGATGGACAAGGTGGGCCCACGTGCGGAGGCTGGTGGGGCAGGAGCAGGAACCGATGTGTCCGTCTCCCGTGGTCGCCCGTGCTGCGGATGTGGGCTGCTCCGGGTTGTTGCCGCCGGGGGCAGCTTCCTGGGCACCAGGCGGGCTGTGCGCAGCGTGGGAGTGCCGTGGGCCCGCCAGCCGCAGTCGGCCCCCGAGCGCTGCCTGCCGCTCCAGCCTGGGGACACGTTGGTGACTGAGGCCAACACACACACCCCGGCCGGAGATCGCTGCCCACCAGCCTGGGCGCCCCGCCACCCACACCCCGCGGTCTGCCCCGTCTTCCGGGTCATCGCGCCCTCGTGCCCAGCCCAGGAGCGCTCGTGTGGTTGCCTGGGGAGGTGACGCATTTGGTGTAATTCTCCGGGTCATGAGAAGTGACGCGTCCCGGGCAGACAGCTTGGGAAGCGCGGGGGGCTCCCAGAGAGAGCGCTCGCGGGTGCTGGGTCCTGAGTGTGGCTCATCCGTCCGCGGCCTCCTCTGCTCTGTCCCTCAGCCGCAGCAGTCGGGCTGGTTCTGGGACCGCTTCGGTGTGTCCTTACGCACCCGTCAGGGCCCAGTTCCTGCGGACAGGTCAGTGTTGGCACACTGAGCCTTGTGCAGCCATCACCGCGCAGTGGCCCCAGGACGTCATCCTTCGGGTAGACCCCGGCTGCCGCCGTCACCCCCCAGCCCTACCCTGCATCCACCTGGCCGCCCCCAGTTTGCGCCTTGTGCCCATAGATGGGCTGTCACGGACATTTCGTGCGAACCGAGTCAGCCGCGCGTGGCCCTGTGCGGTGGCCTGTCTCTGTCAGCGGCACTGACGGCCCATCTCGGGGCGTCTCCCAGGATGACACTCGGCAGTTGATCTGTTCCTCCCAGTCTCTCATCTGCACACGGGCAGAGTTTTGGGGTGCTGGAGCTAAGGTGCCCCGGCACGCACAGACCATGGGTTCAGTTTGGTGCCCTTTGACAGCCATGTTCACCCGGTAAATGGCCACTGCCACCCAGATTGAACATGGGGCCCCCGGGAGGTCCCCCTGCCCCTTCCGGCCCCTGTGCCCCCTTGGTAATCCCAGCACCACACACGAGTGTCACGTGTTCTAGACTCTCGGGCGTGTGGTGTTGTGTGTGGTGGCTTCCTGTGCGTGACCCGGTGTCCCCGTGTGCATCGTGTCTCGGCAGGCCCCGTGTCCTTTCAGGGGACGGACGGGCCGGGGTTTGCCCTTTCTGTTGGGCCGTGTCTGGGCTGTTCTGTGCGTGGGAGTGACCACCAGGGGTGGGGGTGTCTTTACCCAGAACCGTGCGCAGGTGTCCCCTGGGGGGGCTCCCGCAGACAGACGCGTTCCGCCCGCGCCTCGGGGTGACTGAAGGGAGCGCGTCCGGCTCGGTTCTCTCTCCAGCTCGTCTGTCTCCCGGCGGCAGAACGTGTACCGTCAAGGCTATTGAAGGTCGCGAAATCGTCCTGGGCCCTGGGGGGCCTGTACACACGTCACTCTTCGCCGTTGGGTGTCTCGGTTGTTTCTGGGTTTTGTTGTTTATTTTGCATGTTTCTGAGCAGCTCCTGTCCGACCGGCGTGTGCACGGGCGGGGTATGGGGTGCGGTCCTGCTGCCAGCGTCCCGGAGCACTGTCCCCGCGTCCCTGCCCCACCTGGGCACCCTGGGCTGCTCTCGGGTGGCTTCTCCCGCGGGCGGGCCGTGCCCGTGTCTTCCTCGCGGCGTCTGCGCCGTCCTGCGCGTACCTCGTAGTCCCGGTACCTCGAATGTGTTTAAAAATCATTTTGTACGAGTGTGTGGCATGCGAACAGGAGCAGCCTGTGTCCTGTTCGTGGCGGCCGGTTCTGCGTGCTGGTCGTCTCCTGGCCCTGCCTCTGCTGCGCTTTAACTTACCGGAGCTTTTCGTTTGTCTAATGAGCTGCCCGACGCGCTTTCTTGTCTGTGTGCTCGGGACGTTGTTTTCTTTGGGCCTGCCTTCCTGTCTTACTTCTGACTTATTTTTCACGTCCTCGGCTCTTCCGTCCACCCAGACTGTTCCGGCCTAGGCTGCGAGCTGGGGAACTGGCTCGTGGGTCAGTCTGAGCACCAGCTCCTGGAAGGGACGGGTCAGGCTCTGGGCGGGGAGGCTCCTTCCTTGGAGCCTGTGTGAGCTCAGGTGAGGCTTCCGCCCGCCTCGTGCCCCAGGTCCTTGCTGAGGGTGTGTGACTCCGGCAAGGCCCCGTGCGGTGGCCGCATGGGTGAGCTCCCGGAAGCCCGCTTGTCCTTGACCCCCGTCTTTGGCTGCGTCCCTGCCTAGCCCAGGTCCCAGTGGGGCAGCCCAAAGCGGCTCGTTCCCGTGGGGAGGTGGGTTTTCTGCCGTGGGTGTTGGGGGTGGGTTCGTAAGTCTCCCTCTGGACCGGAGGCTCGTTGCCCCCAAGGCTGTGCCCTGGGGTTCCTGCATCTGGCAGGCCCCCAGTCCTTGACTTCTCCCCTCACCCTGCACCTTCTCCTGGGCCACCCATGGGGTTCTCAGGGCTTCCTGCACAGAACAGGCATTCCTTGTGGGCAGACTGGGGACTGGGGACTCAGACCTGGTGGCACCTGCGGTCTCCTCACACCCCATCCTGCAGAGGGGAGCAGGTCCCAAGCTTCCCGCTGGGCGTCCCCTCCTCCTCCCTTTCTCTGTCCATGCTCTGCTCTAGCTGCTGTCTGCACCCGGGCCTGGGGGGGACCGAGCCGCGTCTCCTGCGTCGGGACCCCGCTGTGTGGGTGGGAGCAGGCACTTGCTTTTGAGGCCCTCCTGGTCTCCCGGGACGTGGACGGGCAGGCGCGGTGCTGTTTTTAGCAGGAATGACTTAATCTGTTCCTTTACGGACTAGGACTTTGAGCGGCTGCCGAGTGCGCCGTCACAGACTGGGCAGTGGGCTTGACCAGGAGACACGGCCAGGACTGCCCAGTGGGCTGGCCCTGCGGCCGGCAGCTACCAGGCCTGCCTGGCACATCCTGAGGGGCAGAGGAAGCTGCTGCCCACTCCAGGGCCCGTCCTGCCGGGGCGCCCGTCTCCTCCGCCATCCCGCCTTCCTCTTTCCCGCAGGCACTCAGCGACCTGGGGGGGGGACAGGCCTCCTGCTGCCCATACGGCCGTGCACTGCGGTGGCCCTCCCCTACCCCTGCAGGCACAGGCTGGGCCAGGTCCCTCCAGGGCATAGCTGGGAGGCTGCCCGTGTCTTCCCGGGGCCCCTGGATATAGAGACCTCTGTGGGTGCCCAGGAGCCCCAAGTGGTGTGTTGCAGCACCTGGAACAGGGCCTGGTGCTCGGTGGCTCTGGGGTGTCGTCTGCTGACAGCGCGGCTCTGGGGGGAGGTCGCGCAGTGCGGGCCTGTGGGGGCGTGGTGTTCCCCGGTCTGGGCCTTGTCTTCCCACCCAGGCTGCTGCCTCCCTGGGCAAGGGGACTGGGGGCTCCTGGTGTTGGGCGCCCGCCTGGTGTCTGCCCTGCAGGTTCTGTCCGGGGTGGATTTGTGGGCTGCAGCAGTCTGGTGGGGGAAGACACCTTCCCAGGCCCCCTGAGGGCAGGGTGCGAAGGCCCCGGTGGTCCCCTCGCTGTCTGGCCTCTCCCTGCCCCACTCGTGCATCTTTCCCGTTTCAGACTTTTCATTGAGGGACCTGCGGGTCAGGGATTTCCTGCTTCTGAAGGGCTATGCTTCGAAGCCGGGTCCGGGTGGACGGGCTGTAGTCTTTTAACGTGTCCCTGGATTTGGAGCACTCATCCGCCTGTTCACTGCAGACCGCAGGGGCTGTCTGATCTTGCCGGTCGCCTTCTTTGTGTGCCGAGTCCTCCCTCCCTCCTTGTCGTCTGTCTGTCTCTGCCTACTGGGGCCCAGTGCCTGCTGGGCTCGCTCGGCGGTGTGGTCAGCCTGGGTTGTCCATCTCTGGAGCTCCAGCCAGCGGGGCCCCGGGGCAGGTTGTGTCCCCCAGCTGCCCTTGACCCCTCCTTCCCGGCTGGCCCTCCTCCACCTCCCCCTGTACTCCCTGGGCCCTGCCCTCCTGGCCCCGCCCCCTGACACACCTCCCCCTCAGGCCCTCCCCCTCGGCCCCGCCCTCCCGGGTGTCCCTGTGTCAGGGCAGACCCTTGTGCAGCAGAGGGCTGGTGACGTGGTGACTCTCAGAACACCGGGGCCAGCACTTCTCTGCTGCGTGGTGGTCTCAGGGTCTCCTGCAGTCACGGTCCCCCCTGTTGCCAGCCCAGGCTCCTGCAGCAGCCGGGAGCAGGACCTGGGGGACCGTGGCCAAGGGGCAGCCCTGGCAGAAGCTCTGAGGCCCGTCCTGGCCTCCTCCTGGAGGGCAACCGTGACTGCATTGTCTTCACGCTGTCCTGGTGTCTTGGGCAAGTTGGGGGTCGGGTGGAGCGTCAGGGGGAGAGTCTTGGTGTCACTGCCTCCCCCTGCCTCCCTCCTGGGTTGGGTGTCGTCTCCACCTCCTACTGGTGTGAGCCTGCCCGAGCCGGGCCTTGGGCTCCCAGGGCCCTGAAGACAGGGTGCTGTGCCGCGACGGGCTGTGGCGCCTGAGCAGCCCTCCTGGTCCCAGCTGGGTCTCTGCCCTGTGGCCGCTTCAAAGACCAGAGCGGGGCGCCTGGGGGGCTCAGTGGGTTAAGCCTCTGCCTTGGGCTCAGGTCATGATCTCAGGGTCCTGGGATCGAGTCCCGCATCGGGCTCTCTGCTCGGCGGGGAGCCTGCTTCTCTCTCTCTTTCTGCTGCCTCTCTGCCTACCTGTGATCTCTGTCTGCCAAATAAATAAAATCTTAAAAAAAAAAAAAAAGATCAGAGGGTGCTTCTCCCAGGGGCCTGGTCCTGAGGGCCTGCCCTCTGCTCTCTTTTCTTCTCGTGGCACCGCACTGCGGCCGGGAATGGGGGAAAGTGCCAGGACGAAGGTGGGGGTCCGAGTGGCCGGGCGGCCCAACGGAGCAGAGGATGGGAGAAGAGCAGGGAGCACCCAGACGCAGGGGTGGGGCTGGGCCCTGACAAGCCCACTGGACAAGCTGGCTGGCCTTGGTGAGCGGTGAGGCGGCCTCACTACAGTTAGAAGACAGACCACAGAGCCGTGTCCTCCCTGAGCATCCCTGGGAGGCGGGGCCGTGGGCAGTGCCTGCTCTTGGAGGCCTGGGTGAGGAGGGGGCTGGGGGCCCATCCTGTGGGTGGCCTTTCCTTTCACAGCCTTTGGATGTTGCGTCCTGCTTGGGACACTTTCCGCACATGGTTATAGGAGCCCACGTTTTCATTTCCTCAGACCCTTTGATCTTGGACCCAGATAGCCACGAGCCATTAGGAACGTGTTCTTTTTACTGGGCCTGGACCGCCCTGTCGTCTCCCGCGGCGACCAGATGTCCCAGCGCCGCTTATCAGACGGTCCTGCTTTGGTTTGAGATGCCGCATTCATTACCTAGCTGCTCCGTTTTCAGACTTTCTCATTGCACTGGTTCATGTTTCCGTGCACGGAGTTTTAATTGGAGAAGCTTTCCGGTGCTTGGAGAGAAATTCGCATGCCCGGAAGTTCGCCGTTTGGAATGCACCGTTCCGTGGTTTTCGGTCTGTTCACGGAGTTGTGGGTCCACCGTCACTCGGCAGCTCCGGAACATTTCCGTCAGCCGGAAAGAAACGGTACGCCCCCGAGCGTCCGTCCCCAGACCTTCTGTCCCTAGCCTCTGGCAGCCGCCTGTCTGCTTTCTGTTCGCGTGGATCTGCACGCGTGTCGTTCCGTGTCAGACCCCCTCGGTCCGCAGGATGTGCTCCAGACCTGCGCGTGTCGCAGCCTGGGCCAGCGCGCCCTTCTCTGGGACGTCGCAGGTCTGGGGAGAGTGGTCCCTTGCGGGTCTGTTTGCCCTGTCCTGGCTCTCGTGGGTCCTGTGGTTGCCTGTGGGACGGCCCCGCCGGCCTGCCGAGCTCTGGAGGACGCTTGCTGGTGTTTCTGTCGGGGCGGAGAAGGCCCGTCTTCATGAGGTGGGTCGTCCGGCCCGAGAGCCGGGGCTGGCTCGCTGGCGGCCTGGAGCGCTCTGAGGTGTCCCGCGACCGGTGCTTCCTGTTTGCCCGCACGTGCGTGGAAGTCGGTGCCCACGTGTGCGGCCGTCGCCGCCGCCGCGAAGGGGGTTTCTCTGCCC
>ML111553.1:17068-46449 GCA_003697995.1 Taxidea taxus jeffersonii
GAGCCCTGGCTCTGGGCGACGCGTCCCTTGGAGTGTTGCAGGTCCCCGCGCTTCCGCTCTTTCTGCTTGAGCGTGGGAGTGTATTTGAGAAAACAGGAGTTCGCCTTATAAAATTGGGCTGTTTTTCCGTCTTCTGACATATTAGTCCTCATGCTTATTTGTATTGTTTCTTTTCTTTGGTTGCCCTTGGATTATTTTATTGTTTTCCCTGAACGTTTTTTTAAGCGGAGGTGTATTCATTAAAGAATCTTGGGCTGTGAATAACAGAAAACCGGACTGAGCTCGTGGGAAAGGGGACTTGGCGGGGGAGGAGGCGGGTCTTGGGCATGGCCGTGATCCCACACAGCCCCCTTGGCGTGGCTTCCCTGGCGTGCGAGCTGCTTTGGGCTCACGGGCTATGGTGACATGGCACGGCCGGCCGTTCCCAAACGAGGGCACGCGGGTGACGGCCACCCAGGCAGACGCCGTTCCTGGGCGCTGCCCTCCGCGCTGAGAGCCCCTGCAGGGCAGGCGTTCGGCGAGCATCTCTCAGAAGACGGTGCTACGTGCCTTTTCCTAAGCCTTCCAGCTGAGAAATGAGTTTGCTTTCACCTTTTGTCACGAAACACGTAGCTTATGAATTTCCTCTGATCGCTGCTTTAAAGGTATCTTATCAACATTCTTACGCAGGGTTTTCACTTTTAGGGTTTTCTTTTCTTTTTAGAAATCTCTTAATTTTAATACTTCTTTTTTCTTTTTTCCCTAAGAGTTGTTTAGTGGCTTGTGTTTAAAATGGGAGGACTTCGTAGTTTTAGGAAGCATTTAAGTTGTGTCTGTGCTGATGTGGGAGCCTTCATCCCGGCTTCTCGAGTGCCCGTCCGTGGACACGGGGCGTCTTTGCTCACCTTTTGTTCAAGATGCTCTCAGTTCTCCGTGTTCAGATCCTGAACCTTTTGGACAGATTTACTTCTAGAGTTTAAAAAAGTCTGCAGTGAGTTTTAATTTTATTTTTGACTTAATATTTTTGGACACAGTAATTTTAGATTTAAACAAGAGTGCTCAGATTAAGGGGCACTCTGCGTGTGCCACAGCCCCCTTCCCCACAGTGGCTCGTCCTTCCGCGTGTCCGTGTGCACACGCGTGTGTTCCCTTCAGCACAGCTGGACTGGGAGCTGCAGCCGCGATGCTCCTGGGTCCTGGGCTCATGGCCTCTTACGCAAGCACGGTGCGGGGATGGCAGTCGGGAAGGTAACACAGATGCGACACTCTCATCTCAGGGTCGTGTTTGTGTCCACGGGGCAGAGCTTGTGAGCGGCCGTGTGGGGGCCAAGCTGGCAGGTCATGCATGTCGCACACATGCAGTCCGCGTCTGGACGGTGTACATGCTGAGAGCGGAATTCACGTGATGCCTCGAAGCTCCCGTTGGGGCAGAGGTGATGCTGGGGTGAGGGAAGGGTCAGGGAGGGGTGAGGGCGAGGCTCGTGGTCCAGCAGGGAAGACCCCCGTGAGGTGCACCTGAGCCCAGTGCCTGCTGCTGAGAGAGGGCTGGGGAGGGCGGGTTGGTGGGCGGGGGGCTGCTCTGAGATCCTGCCTGGGCCTGTGTTTTCTTATGTTAAAAGTTTGGGTTTGGTTAAATCCGGGCATCCCTGGCCCAGGTGATTCCACTCCTCGCACGAGCCCATGATCGCCATCCGGCCTTCTCCACGGCCCCCGCGACCGCACACACAGCCTAGACGTCTTCCACGTGTCAGTCCTGTCTTGCTGCCCAGTGTGACCGGCCTCGGCCCCAAGTCTGGTGACGTCGAGGCCTTCAAGGCTCTCAGGCTGGTTTGGCTTTCGAGCACCCCACATGGCTGAAGCATGTCAGTGGGCCCGTGGGCAGCAGCCCTGGGAGGGGGATGTGGGTCCAGATGGCGACAGTCCCCCGATGGCTCTCGCAGGGCTGACTCGTGGTGTCCGCCTGGCCCTCCCGTCATCAGGCAGCCGGAATGGCTCAGCCGCCTGGAGTGGTGGGGGTGGGACCGGGCATCCCCATGGGTTCACCTTGCCCCCTTGGGGCAGCGCTGTGGTCTCTAAGCAACGCAGCCCTGGGCCTCCCGGGGACCAGCACCAGGCAGTGTGGGCTGCAGGTCTCCTCCCAGCGGGCCCCCAGGTGAGCAGGTGGTGGTTCTTGGCAGGGGGATCCAGGCGGTGGGCGGGGGTGGGGGGCGGCCAGCTTTCATTCTGGTGTGCTGTGCCCGTCTCCCAGTCTGCCCCCCCCGCTGACACTCCGCACACGGGAGGCACCGAGGAACGCCGGCGCCTGTAGGCCGCTCTGTGTCGGCGCTTCTCCGGGTGTGGGCTGCGTCCTCTGATTCTGCTCCAGCCGGGCTTGCTGTGGTTCATTGGGTGAGACGGAAGGGAACAAGCCCGTGCTCAGGCAGCGTGACCCGAGGGGGCTCACCGTGTGTCTAGGGCGGACCGGGATGGTGGGTGGGGAGCTGGCAAGGTCTTGCCGTGAAAGCAGGGGCAACCAGGGTTGTGGTTGTGCAAGGTTGGGGAGGA
Organism: Taxidea taxus jeffersonii; assembly: GCA_003697995.1. Taxonomy (NCBI): domain Eukaryota; kingdom Metazoa; phylum Chordata; class Mammalia; order Carnivora; family Mustelidae; genus Taxidea; species Taxidea taxus. Next base: position 19,592 of record ML111553.1, read on the forward strand.
AAGACAGGGAGGGGGAGCAGGGGGAGCCCTAGGGTTGGTGCAGGGCAGAGAGGAGGGAGGACTCGAGTGAAGGACAGCACCCCAGGCCAGAGCGCAGGCCGGAGGGCCAGGTTCCCAGGGCTGCCGGCAGGTTGAGGTCTGAGTGGGACTGAGTCAGCGTGTTTGGGGTGAAGGTCCCCATGATGGCGTGTCACCCCTCCTTGTCTGTGCCCAGCTGGAGCAGGAGGCCCCCAAGGGCACTGTGTGATGCTGATTTTGCTGTGTCCCCTTCACGGTGCAGGTCAGGTCCACTGAACCAAGACCGAGATGAACGGATTCGTTCCTCACTCTGGTCCCCTGAGGGCTGGGCAGCGCCCATGTTATGGATGAGAAACGGACCCCCCCCCGGAAGGACTTGCTTTCCATCTTTGGGGTCCCCTTCAGCTTGCGGGGAGCAGGGCCTGTTAGGCACCCCAGTCTAGAAAATACTGTTCCGAGTCTGCTGCTGGGAGGCTCAGCCGTATTCTCGGGAATTCGCTGCCTCCGAGCGACCCAGGCCGACGGACGAAAGCTGCAGGCAGGGCGTGTCCTGCTTGAGGCCTGTCTGGGCAGAAGCAGCCCTGTCTTAGCGCTGGCCCCAGAGTCCAGGTCACTGGAGCCCAGCCTAGAGCTGTATCCGGGTGCTCCTTCCTGACCGGGGTCCAGTGGCGTCCTGCTGTCCGTCTGACCTCCTCCTGGGCCGAGGGGCTTTGTCCTGGGGGCAGGGCCGCGTTGCTGGGGCGTTCCCTGGCACCTTTGCTTCCTCTGCTGCCCAAAGAGCAGGATTTGGGCCACGCCAGGACAGGCTGCTGCTGGCGGGGGCTGCGGGGAGGTAGCCGGGGAAGAGCCTGGCGCCAGCCCTGGGGGCACAGGGCCGGAGGAGGCTGGCAGGCCTGGCTCAAGGAAGCTGCGCGGTGGGAGGCCTCCCTGGGAGCTGACCTTGTTCCTGTGGCCTCCGGCCCACCGCTCTGGGGCGGTCCGGGGCTATTCCTGGGCATTGCAGCCTGGTGGCATCTGTCCCGCCCTTCGGCCGGGCCCTGATGCGGCTTCCGCTCAGCCGGGCCACTGGTGGCCCCAACAGCCTTTGTCCAGCTGCCCCCTCCCTTCTCATCTGGCTCTGCTCGCTGCCCGCCCTCGCCTGCAGGGGAGCCGGGCTGTGAACTGGCTGCGGTGGGTGAGTGGGAACGGCGTGAAGGAAGCTGCTGGCACAGCCCGGGCACGGGGCGCCTGGGGAGCCTGGGGCGGACCTGTGGCCCCCCGCTGTCTGCCGGTGCCGGGCCCCCCAGGGGCTCAGGGTGCTGAGTGGCCGGCTGGGCCGGGTGCTGGCATTTTGTGTTCCTGTTCCCCAAGCTGGGGCGCCTCTCCGTGGCTCGGGCCGTGGGCCACCTCCACCTCCCACACAGTGTGGACATGTGCTCCGGGCACAGCAAAATGGATTGCAAGTCAGACAGGTGGTGGCCGGAAGTCTTATCTTTCCTACCTCCGTAGACCGGCCATTCATTGCCCTTCCCGTGCCTGGACGCCGCTGAGGGCAGCCGCCTTGGCTCCTCTGTCCCTTTCTTCTGCCCTCCTTGTGCTGGGCGCACGGAGACCTCTTGGGCTGGGAGAGTCCCTAGCGCTGCGCACCCGGCCTCTGTCCCTTCCTGCTGTCGGTCCTGGTCGCTGCGGTGTGCATACTGCTCTCCTGTCCTCCCAGAGCTGGGCCGCGCATCTCCCTTCAAAGCCAGGTGGCCAGCTCCTTCCTGCTTCTGCGCGGATGTGGCTTGAGCTGCTTCCTCGGGGGCTACTGACCCGCCCAGTCCAGGTTCTTGCCCTGCCTCCCAGGTCCCTGCACCCTGCTGTCGGAGTCTCGTTGCTCTGGCTGACTCCCAACTAATGTTTGCATCCCTGAGGCCAGGACTAGGCCTCCTTGGTCACACTGAGCAGGGTGGACACAGGGTGTATCTGCGGAGTTGTGCCCCGGCCTCCCAGGTGCCTGCCTGGGCTCCCTGTAGCCCCTCCAGGCCAACACGGCCCCTCTGGGGCTGCCCTCCAGACATCTGAGGAGGGCGCTGGGTCCCCGCCCGGGCCAGTTGCTCAAGGCAGACACCTCCGCAGCCCGCTGCTGTGTTTCCAGACTCTTTTTTCTGGATAATGGTCTCATTAGAATCGTAGAGTGAAGCTTTGGTGCATCAAGATGAATCACGTCTAAAATTTGGAGGAAAAATGAGCCCTACGTGGTCGTTGGACACAAAACAGCCGTTCCTTTTTCCTTCCCCAGAGTTAGCTACGTCTGAGCCCGCAGATCTCTGGATGGCAGGTGCTGCCCTCCGTCCGTGCTCTGTCCCTGCTGCTGCCGGTGGGCAAGGTAGGTGTGGCGTGTCAGCATGCAGGATGAGGACTGACGTGTGCATTCACGCACGCACTCGCACACACGTGCTCAGGCACACACACGTGCAAACACACGCCCGCACACACAGCGGTTGAGCCCACGTGTACCCACATGCTGGAACACACACGCAAGCACACGCACGCTCATCTGCTGCCCCTCGCTCCCCCTGGGACCCCTCCGGGCTGTGCCCTCTCGTGGCAGGAAGAGGAGGCCTTTCCTGACTACATAGCTGCGGGGGCCGGACCTCGTGGTGAACCGGGACCGTCCTCCCATCCCGCTCACTGCGTTTCCCTGGAGCCTGGTCGTGCCCAGATGCCACCGTCTTCTCTCTCCCCCCAAGGGAGTCTCTCTGGAGCCTTCTTTCACCCCACCAGCTGGTCACTCTCCCAGCTCCGGCACAGCGTCTGCCCCGGGCTTCCCTCCTTGTCCCCCGGGACCCTCACCTTGCTCCTGCTGCAGGTGGTCCTACCTGTTTTCCTGGATTATCTGTGCTGGGTGGAGCATGGCCTGTGTCCTCTCCTGGGAAGGACAGGGAAGGGCCCAATCCCTGTCTGGAAGCGTCTTCTGTGCTGCTTGGGGCCACTGTGGTTTGGGGTGCTGTCTTTGTGGTCCATGTGCCCCACAGGGCAGGCCCCTCACAGCATTCCGCTCCGTGGCCATGAACTCTGGGGCTTGCGTCCCCTTCCCTGGGTGTGTTTATGTCCCCACGGTTGCTGTCCTTCGGCTGTGGGAGCAGGTGGTCCTGGCCTGCATGCTTGTCCGTCTTTCCCTCCACTCCCTCCGTGGCGTCCCCCGTGGCGTCCCCCATGCCGCCCAGGCCCCTTCCACTGAGCTCTGCACTTCCGTGCCCGCCATGCCCTCGCTCAGAGCCTTGGTGTTTGTTTTCTGGACGCCAACAGCGGCCTGCTGGGTGTTGGGACAGCACGTCCTGTCTCGGGATGGGGGCGAGAGGCTGGGTGACCTGGACTCGTCCTTGGAGGGGCCATGCAGTGAGATCATGGGCACCAGAGTGGTCCGGCTGGATCACAAGCCCTTTTCTGCCGGCCGCCGGCCGCATGGCCTTGGGTGTCTTACCGCTCGTGCCTCAGTGTCCTTGTCTGCACGTGAGCAGCAGTGGGGCCTCCTTTCACGTCTTTGTGCGGATGGAGTATGAGCCTGTGTAAGGTGCGGGGAAGTGTGGGCCTGTGCCTGGGGCTCTGGGTGCCCGCTGCATGCTCACCCCTTTACGCCGTCCTTCCCGGGACTACTTTCCCCATGTTGCGTCCCCACGAGTCCTGGGTTCCGTCTCCACATCTGACGTGTTCCCAGGTGCGGCCCAGGCTGTCAGGCGCTGGCGAGCATGCAGGTGCCTGGGACCCGTGGGAAGGAAAACCATGTGCTTTCCCCAGGGGTCCCCAGAGTGTGCAGACTCTGGGCATCCCTGGGGGTCCCCGAGTCCTTTTGGGTCTGCAGCAGCCCCTGCAGATAGCTCCCCTGTGTGCGGCCAGATTCTGTCCTATGCTCGGACCAGTGTCGCATCACAGCTGAAGCAGTGCGTGACCAGAAGCAGGCGTGAGAACCAGCGCGTCGAGCTGCTGAGAGAGTCACCAAGAATCAGACGCTCTGGCTCTTCTCACCGAATGGTTTCGTTTGGGAAAATGCAGCTCTGTTTCGTAAAGACGTCAGTTTAGCATGTAATGGGCTTCTTGTCACTTTGAAGCAGAGTAATAAATATATTTTAAAAACTTCTTTTTAATTTCTCACATAGTAAATATTGGCAGATGTTATCCACGTAAGTCATAGCTCTTTGGGGTTCTGGGTGAGTCCTAGCCGCGGGGGGTGCAGGCTCCCGCCGACCCCAGGGACTTGGGCCTGCTTCTCTCCGCCCCGAGCTCACCTGGGTCCGGCTGAGTGGACCCGCGGCTTGCAGGTGCGGAGAGCCCCACCCGGCCCGCTGGGAGCGCTGCGTGAGCCGTGTGGCGTCGGGAACGTGTGGCCGATCAGGCAGACGCTGGGCGGGTCTGTGTGCTCCCAGTGGCCCCCGTGCAGACACCCAGAAAACCAGTGACCCTAGAGGGCCCCAGGGGCCTTGTCAGGCTGGAGACGTCCCCCCTCCCCGCCATCCTGGAGCCGCGGTTCCCCCGCGGAGGCGATCCGTGGGTGGCATGCTGAGCCATCTCCGGCAGGGACGGCTGGTGTCGTGCTCAGGCACCGAGACAGGTGGTGGTTTCCGAGCGCCCGCCATCAGTGTGTGTCACCCGCTCTGTACGGCTGGCCTGGGGGCAGGTCCTCTCATTACGCTGGCTTTGTGGATGAGGACCCTGAGGCTGGGGACGGTCAGTGTCTTGTCCCAGCTCCGTACAGACCAAGTATCAAGGTGGTTTCAGCCCTGGCAGCCTGCCCCTGTCCTTCCTGCTGTTTTGTGTGGCTTAGAAGGACTGAACGGGAGCTGGAGGGGGCAGGTGGCCCGAGCCCCTGGGTTCTCAGCTCGGTGGAGGTGGGCTTCTGCAGGGGAGAGACGGGGCCCTGGGGCTCTGCTTGGGACCACCACGGTTTTTGAGAGGTTATTCCCAGTGCCTGTCCCCACACGGGACAGTGGGACAAGAGGGCAGCTTGAAGGGGCTCAGTGGGGCCACTGCCCGGGCCGGGAGGAGCCCAGCTGAGCTGAGCTGTGGGCCTGGGGCCGCCTGGGGTGAGGAGGAAGCGGAGCGGGCTGGTGGGCGGGGCGGGCAGGGGCCCCAGTGCATCCTGAACCTGAGCACTAACTCCTCTCCTTCCCTCCCGACCCGGGTTTTGTCTCCTCCAGCTCTGCGGGAAGGCAGTGGCCCTGCTCTCAGTGAGAAGATGTCTTACGGATCCATCGCTGGCAGTGGTGGCCTGGGGAGCCATGGCCCTTTCGGGGGACCCTCCAGACAAGGCTATCAGCCCCTAGGTAATGACAGTGGCTCACAGTGCTGGCGGGGGTTGGGGGGGGGCAGGTGGCAGGCAGCAGGCAGGTCTCTGCTGTTGTGATGGCAGCAGGGGTAGGTGGGTTCTTTCTCACTCATGTTGCCTGTGGCTAGGGGTGGGTGACCCCAGCCTTGGCTGGGACGGGGTTGTGAGTGTTGGGCTAGGTCAGCAGCACGGGAGGCTTCTCTGGGTGTGGCTGCCCTGCCGAGGGGGCAGACCTGGTGTCTGAGGTCCTCCTGGCATCAAGCCGGCACTCCGTGGGGGCACCGAGCTGCTCTAGAGGTGCCTGGGGGCTTGGCCACTGGCAGAGCAGATGGGCGGTCTGGCCTGGTCTCCCTAATGACCGTTCAGTGCCGGCTTTAATTTTGTAAATGCAGAGGAGGAAACAGGCTGGGTGGGGCCGGGGAGGCACCACGCTTCCGGCACAGGGCAGAGCAGGGCAACCCTTCCAGCTCTATGTCGCCTGCCCTTTCCCTGGACGCCCTTGCCCTGAGAGCCGTGTTGGGGGCTTCCTGCTGTTCTCTCGGCTGACCTGGGTCTGTGTTCCCACACCACACCTTGCTGGCTTTGCGCGTCTCAGAACTTTGTTTATGGAAGCCCAGGATTTGTCTTATCGGCCATTTGCTCGTGTGGCTCCTGAGTCCCCAATGCTGTGAGTCGCTGTTCTCTTCTGTTGTCCTGCTCCGTGGCTGCGTGGCACCCGTGCCAGTGCACATGTGAGGGCCACTGAGCGTGTGCGGCCTGTGGCAGGGTGGGGGGCTGTTGGCACTGCCTGGGCTGCCCTTGGTGCCCCAGGCTTACCCGTGGAGTGGGGCCCGGTTTTGGAGGGTAAACGTGGCAGCCCGAGGGCCGGCGTGGTCTCCTCGCGCTTTCATCTACTTTTCTGTGGCGACCACTGCGTGGACCCATTTGTCCTCCAGCGGACTCTCATTTGCCATCGTCTTGCTGACTTGCCAGGTTTCCATCACATGCTCTGGAAGAGAACCCTTGTCCGCTCGCTCTGTGTCGGGAAGCAGGTTGGCCTGCTTCTCGGTGCGGCACCTGCTGGCGAGCGGGCGCTGCTGGGGGCGGGGTTCTCCGTCGGGGCTCGCTCGAGCGCGTCCATCTCTTCTGACCGGTCTGCGGCTCTGTCCGGTGTGATGAATCCTGCCCGAGATGACCTGTGTCACGGGTACTCTCCTCGAAAGCTGATGGGACCTTTGTCCGTCTGTGGCCATGTCCTCACCGTCACCGGGCTTTGATCTTTGTTTGTGGGGTGGCATGTGGGGAGGGCAGAACCACGACCCCGTATTTCTCTCTCCCAACCGCACGTGGTCCTGGGACTCTTTATTCAAAGTGCTGTCCCCTTCCTACGGACCCGCAGGGTCAGAGCTCTGCGGTGGACATTTCCATGTAGGTTCTCTGGGTCAGTTTTTCTCTCTCTGTGCAAAATTCTGCCTTAATTTTCAGAGTTAGGGTTTCTCATGTTTTTCACAGCAAGTGGCTCTACTTGCTTTCCCTGGGACTATCTTGGGTGTCTGGCCCTTCGCTCAGAACGCATGTTTTAGAATCCCCTCGTCAGGCTTGGGGTTTGGGCTGCAGCAGCCATGTGCCCGCGGCACGCACGTGGCGAGGACAGGCGTCCGTACTGTTCCTGGGCTCCTCGGCCACGAGCACGTGTGTGGCTTTCTCAAATCTTCTGTCACGGTTTTCAGTAAAGTTTTATAACTTTCCTCATAAAGACCTTACATACCCTTTACTAAGTTTAACAGAAAGGACCCCACTTTTTTTGCTATTAGAAGAGGCGCCCTCTGGGTATTACACGTTCCATACTTTGTGGCTGGAACATGTACGCGACGATTGGTTTTTTAAAAAAAGCATAGTCCAGGGATTTTGATGTTTAACTGCCTTGTTTTTAAAGTTCCTAATTACAGACAGTTTCCAGCACGGGGAAGCAGACATGATGATGCGGCGGTCCCCAGTGTTGCCGCCTCTACCTCATCTGGAGTCTGCGGTGGCCAGTCCGACCGCTGTGACCCTGGCCTGCCGTCGTGTCGTTCCGCGGCCCGTCCCCGTGCCTCCGCGGGGGGGCTTGTGTGCGCATAACCAGAGCGTCCCACGCCCCCGGGCGTCTCTGAGGGCTTGGTGGGTCCGGGGTGCGCCGCAGGGCTGTGGAGGACCCCGTGCAGCAGTTGACCGACCGGCCTCTCAGGTCTCTCTGACGCTCGCGTTTCCCCGGCAGCGTTGTGGCTTTTGGTTCCTTTTCCGTAGACGTTTATTTCTGGCAGGAGCCACGGTTTTCCTGGGGCGCGTAACGGGATTGTGTGCTGGCTTTACGTGTGCGGCTCTGCTGCGCTCCTTCTGTGGACTGGAGGAGCCTCGGGCCCCGCGTTTGGATGGGACGGCTTTGGTAAGCCGCAGCGCTTCCTTCCTCCCCGAACGCGCGCCCTCCTTGCCGCCTTGCTGGGCTGCTCGGAGCCCCTGTGGCGCTGGGCGACCCGGTGCTCCGGTCCCACGTGGCGTCTGCAACCATGGGACTGCACGTTCCTTAAGTGTTTCTGGGGTTTTGCTCTGAAACGGTCCCGGCCTGTCCGGCGCGCACTCTTCTTGGCTTGGTTTTGCTAAACTGTGTTTTCTGAGACGTGTGTCTGCTTCACTAAAATGTCCGGATTTGCTGAAATTGACTGTGGACAGCAGCGCGGGCGTCGGGGCCCCTCCGTGGTGCGGCCGAGGGCCCGGCCGGGCTCCGCTGCTGCTGCCTGAGCACGGCGGTCCCGCCTTGCGCATCACATCCTCTTTTATTTCTCAAAGGGCTCGTTTGCACTTTCCCTGCTTCCTTTTTTTTTATGATCAGTGTTGACTGAGGCCGTTTCCTAAGTGTCCCGAAGAGCTGACTCCGGACGTCGTTGACACCTTCTGCTGTGTGGTCGCTCTCCACGCGCACCTGTATCACCTCTTCCTTCTTTCTTTGAGTTGATGCTCTTTTATTTTTGTGACTCCTAAGTTGGATGTTTATTTCACGTCATTCATCTTCAGTTTTTATCCTTTTGTAGTAAAAACACTCAAAGTTGTGAGTGTGCGGGCGGCCACTGCGTCAGCTGAGTGCCAGGTGTTCAGAAGTGTGCGGTATTTTCAAATTAAAGTTCGGTTGTGTTTTCTTATTTCCGTTATGATCTGTTCTCTGACTCAGGAATTATTTATTTTTTATTTATTTATTCATTTTACTATTTTTCCCCTCTCAGATTTATTTAGAACTGTAGTTCATTGTTTCCAACGGTGCATTTTTTTTTCTAGTTGTTTCTTAAAAACGAGGTCTACTTAATTGCATTTTCATCAGGAAAGGACCTACGTGGTCCTGATTTGTTGACCATCGTCGAGGCCCGGCTACTGGTGGCATCCCACCCTCTCCTCTGCGTGGGGATGCGGGAAGGCTCCCATGGTGGGGTTGGCGCTCCAGGCAGGACACTGGGGCCAGGTGGAGACCCCGCCTGTGCAGGCGCCGCTGCCATCACCCAGGACCTGCTGTGTACCAAGCATCGCAGGGTACATGCAAGCCTACAGGTGATTCCGCGGAGCTTGGGGTGATCCCTTGGAGTAGGATCATGGCAAAAACACGGCAAAAAGCCAACTGGCAGATTACTAACACATAAAGAACTCACATAAATCAAAGGAAAATCTAAAAATCTTCCTCCAAATGGCCCAGCCCTGTGAAGAGGTAGGAAACCCAGCTGAGCCCACCTGCTGCCCAGACAGACGGACTTGAAGGTGGCCATGTGCCCGTGGAGCCGGTTCGCTCCGGAGGAGAGGGCGCAGGGGTCGGCTGCTCCTGGACCCTGCCGCCGCCGCCCCTCCCCCGGCCGGACCCTGCTCCCTCCTGCACCACTAGGATGTCATCAAGGCGGCGTGGGCCGAGAACGCAGGAGTGGGGTCACCACTGTGCTGAGAGAGGCGGCTATGACGTGGGCATCAGCTAGAGCTGTAGGTCGCTGGGTGCCTTCCGCACACATGCAGACACGGTGACGGGTGCGCGGAATGAAGGAAAGTGAAGCTGTGCCCAGAGTCTTCTGACTGTGCGAGACCCCCGCCCCTGGGGTCACAGTGTCCCCCTCCGCAAACGGTCTTTATCGTTTCTTTCTAATTGTCTGTGTTTGAACTTTCCCCCGGAACCGTGTCTGTTCTGATAATCAGGAATGTTGCCTTAGCCCCCCCCCCCAACGTTTAAGGGTCATGTGATTCTGGAGGGCAGACCAGACCGGCCCCTTCATAGGTGTCTGGGCCACGTGGGGTAACCAGGAGGAGGTGGGCAGGGCCTGGGCTTCCGTGACCGGATGCCAGCACGGGGAGGTCATCGCGTGGTGATGTGGGCAGTGATGTGGGCCGCCGCCAGCTGGGCCCCTTTTTCCCCGCTCCCCACAGGAGGGGCTTTGGGGGCTCCGAAGCAGATGGTGACCCTGGTCACCGGGTGCCTGGACAGCTGTGCTTCTTCTCACACTGGTCTAGGCAAGTTCCCGGGCCTGCAGGAGAGCCTGGCGCATCTGTCTGGGGGGAGGACCCATCCCGCAGGCTCCCCACCAAGCTCTTTGGGAAGAGGGGAAGTGACAGTATTTGCCCTGTTGGGAGATGGTCCTTTTCCTGGAGGCTCATGGTCAGACCGTCAGACCCACAGAGACGTCTGGACATTGGGTCTCGGCCATGGCCTCTCTCTCACAGGCTCTGACTGTCCAGGGCCGTGCCTGCCTCCCCAGATGTCTAGGAGAGCTCTGGTAGTCGGAGTCAGAAACCTACTTTGCTGTAGTTGTCTGTGGCCTGGGAACCTCCCTCGCCAAACAAGCTGGCTGGCCGCCCTGCCCTTCCTTCTCCCCGAGGTCTGGTCGGGAGCCCTGTTGCCTGTGCACTTTGGGTCCCTGCTGTCTGCAGGCAGAGGATGGCCGAGATGGCCTTTGGAGGCCTCTTCCACCCCACTTGGGGTCCAAGGGGGATCACTGGGGGCAGTCCTTCCGTCCCTGTCATGCAGTGCATGAGCTGGACAGGTGTCCTTTGCTCTCCATTCTCCGGGGAGATGCGAGGCCAAGGTCTTTTCCGAGAAGGAGCTGCCTCGGGAGCTGGGTGCTGGGGCTAGCTGGGACAGGCCCTGTCCCCTGGGCTTCAGGGCAGCTGTGGGCGTGCTTGGACAGCTCAGCCGTGACCTCCTAGAGCTTGCGCCTCGGAAACTGCCCTTCAGAGAGCTCCAGAGCAAACAAGGTCGCACAGATGGCCTGGGGCCAGGGACTGAAAGGCACGTCTTTCAGAGGTGGTGAGATGTTTTATGAGGTGTGTCTTACTGACAGATTCTGGCAAAACGGGTCTAGGACGTGTTTCTGAATCAATGAGAATGTCTTTGGGGTCTGACCCTTTTTGGGAGTGCGAGTGGGGAGGAGGCTGACTGGTGCCGGCCCCGCTGCCCCTCAGCCCTGCAGCCGAGCTTCAGGAAGGACAGGTTTTTGTTTGTACCTTCACTCTCACTGCGCCCTGGAACGATGTTTTATAGACGGGATGGTGCCGGGGTGATTTCACATGTGGCCGAGATCCCGACGTCCCCCCCCCCCCCAGTTTCGAATGTCATTTGTCGCTGACAGGTGACACCCGTGGAAGGCTTGGTCTGGTCTGCGGGCCACACCTACAGCCCTGCTCTCGGGGATTTTGTCCTGGTCTGGGCCTTTTAGAATGATCGTGGTTTAAAGATTGGGAACATTTAAAGTCCTGGATTTGCTGCTGGTCTTCAGCCAACGCGGCTGTTGCGCAAGGTGTGGCCGTCGGGAGGGTTTCTTGGAAGACGTTGGCCTGAGTGGAGTTTCTCAGCACGGCTGCTTGGAGGCTCAGGGCAGCTGCTGTCCCGTGTGGGGCCTTGCTTTGCCGGCAGCATCCTGAGCTGCTCCGTGGGCAGGCGGGGTGTAACTGTGATGTCCCTTGCTGTCTGTAGAGTGCGCTAGATGTTGGACCGAGTACGGAATCCGCCATTTCCCCTGCCCGTCGCCAGAGAGCAGCCCGCAGGACCCCTGTGTGGGCAAGGACGGGGAAGGTGATCTGGGGTCGGCGGGCACGCCCAGAGGCCCAAGGGCCAGGAAGCGAGGTACTTCCACTTGGGTGCTGGGTCTGGGGGGCACCTGGGAAAGGCCACCCGGAGAAGCCAGGTGCTGGGGGGAGGGCTGGCCGGCGGGAGCTGGGTGTGTCAGCTGGGGGGGGGGGCGGTGCAGGCATGTGGAGCAGGGGGCAAGCTGTAGCACGGATTCTGGGTGGCCTGCCCCTCACCCCCACTCACCTTCTCCTCCCCCAAGGACCGCAGATGGCGTGATGTGGCTGGGCCAGCAGCGGGAGGGCCGTCGTGTGATGGCTGGTGCTTGTAAGGGCCCCCTGGGCTCCAGGGAGGAGGCTTAGCCTGTGGGGCGAGTTCATGTGGCCCCTTCACTCCAGAGCCCAGCTGCTGCTCGCAGGGGGAGTGGGTGAGGGAGCGCCAGGGTCCTTGGCATGTGCATTAGGGAGGGGAGGGCGTGTGGGCCTCTGTGGCCTTTCAGTTGATAGGGCCTGGGGGAGACAGGCTGCCCTCTGAGTGCTCCCCAGGGACTCACATGTCCCTCTGCCCTCAGGGGCTCTCAGCGTCGGGGGCTCCCTCTTCCTTGCATCTGGGAGACCCTTGGTCTCATGGGGGTTGCCTCCTCTGCCCTTATAGAGGGTCCCCCTGCCCCCTGGCAGGCACAGGCTGGCTGCTGACGAGGCCCCTCAGTGGGCAGAGGCCTGTAGGCTGGGTGCTGTGTGCCTGCCCAGCCCAGGGACCCCCAGGAGTGCCCAAGAGGGGGGCTGTGGGGGCCCGGAGGGAGTGGAGGCCACTGCCACAGCGACCTGCCTGCCCTCCTGCTTCTGTCATCCACTTGCTGTGTGCTTACGGCTCAGCAGGAAGGTGGGTCGTGCCGAGGCAGTCTCAGGGCTGGGACTCGGACCCGGGCCTCTGGACACCCTGCAGGGAGGAGGGGTGGTGCTGGGTGCAGGCAGCCATGCCTGAAGCCGAAGCCACAGAGGAGGAGGCGGTGCCCTGGGAGCCACGGCTGCCACCCCCACCAGCCCCTGGCCTTAAACGCCCACCTTTTGGTGCCTTTCCAGGGCCAGGGGTCATCCCTGAAGGCAGTGGGACGCCAGAGCCGTCCTTGCCACCTGCTGTCGGCCCGAGGAAGGACTCTGCCGGCGGCGTCCACAGCCGGCTGGCAGGGCCCAGTGCCACACGGGCCAAGAAGAGGAAGCCCAACTTCTGCCCGCAGGAGACAGAGGTCCTGGTGTCCAAGGTCAGCAAGCACCACCAGCTGCTGTTCGGCACGGGGCTGCTGAAGGCCGAGCCGGCCCGCCGGTACCGCGTGTGGAGCCGGATCCTGCAGGCTGTGAACGCGCTGGGCTACTGCCGCCGCGACCTCGTGGACCTCAAGCACAAGTGGCGGGACCTGCGCGCCGTTGTGCGGCGCAAGCTGGCTGACCTCCGGCGCGCAGCCGTCGGCCCTGGGGGGCCCCAGGCCCTGGCCCTCACGCCCGTGGAGCAGGCTGTGGCCAAGACCTTCTCCTGCCAGGCCCTGTGCCCTGAGGGCTTCGGCCCGGAGCCACCCCGAGGTGAGTCCCTTTTCTGCGCTGGCCAGCAGGCAGGAAGCAGAGACACTCCATGGCTGTTCTTCATCCCTCCGCCCAGGGGCTTCCCGCTGCTGCTCTTGGGGCGGTTTCTGTTCCTTCGTGCCCGCACTGGCATGGCCACGCAGGGACATCGAGATGCAGTGGGTGCGCTTTCCTCCCCTGGGCTTTGCCTCTGCCCGCTTGCGCCCGGCTGTGGGGTGGGGACCTGGGTGCCCACAAGACGTGGACGTCTGCTTCCTGCCTCCGGACCGGCACCTGCGGGAAGAAAGGCGTTTTCTTGTGCGGTCCCACTGTGTCCTCACACCTGAGATACGAGCTTTCCGAGACCGTCGTTCCTCTGCCTTGTCCTCCATGCCCTGATGTTTGTCGCGCCTGCCCCACCCCAGCCCGGCTCCTACCCCGTCCGCTGAGTGAGTGACCTGGTGGCAGAGCTGAGGTCTGGAGGGCCGGACTCTGTTGCTGGCTTAACCTGCAGGACAGGCCTCCGTCCAGGCTGGGCCAGCCCTGCAGCGTCAGGACGGGCAGGTGGGTGGCTGGGGGGCCAGGTCGCCTGGAGCCCGTGAGGTCCTTAATGGCTGTTTTCCAGGGAGAGTTGCTCTGTGGGGCTGTGACTTCTCCTCGTCCGGCACGGTGCGTCAGGGGGGTTGATGGACATCAGCCCGGTGTCTGTGAGCCCAGCGGGCCAGGTCCCAGACAGGTGCCTGCTGCAGGGACATGCGCAGTCCCTGTGGGGCCCACGGAGCACAGAGATGTGCGGGGGCGGCTGCAGCCACGGGCAGGGAGCGGGGAGGATGGAGGCTGAGCCCAGATTCTGGCAGTTAGGGCCGGGGAGGGAGGTGGGCCTATCCTTTGTGCGTCGTGCTTCCTCGGTCTTAGGTGGGTGCCGGCGGTAGGTTCTAAGGACCGTTTCTCTCTCCTCACCTAGTCTTTGACTTTGAACCACGGCTGGAAAATACACGCGGAGTGTCAAGAACAAAGCAGGAGCAAGCCCCCAGCTCCTGGCTTGCACGGCTTTGCGGTTGCTTTCCAGACGTTTCCTCTTCATGAGGTCCTGCAGGGTCAGCCTGCTCTCGCCGGGGGAGCGGCCGTCGACTGTCGTTTCGGGAGCTGTTGAGCGCCGTGGGGTGCTACCTTATTATGGCCCCAGTGCGTGTGCTGCTGCTCACTGGGGATCCTCTGCAGCCTGCCCACACATGGATCTGGCCCTATACCGCCGCCCCCCGGCAGCAGCACCCGTGCACTGGGGCGCTGGGGTGCTGGGTTTCGCCCAGGCCTGTCTGCTCTGCAGCTGAGAGGTCCCCTGACTTCCCTTGCTCATCCCACGTCTGGGGCTCTGTATCGCACTCGGCCTTCTCCTGCCCAGCCCTTCTGCCAGCCGTTTGTCACACCTGGGAGCCGCCGTGGTGGAGCAGAGCCTGTTGTCCACTTGGCGCATGCGGCAGGGCAGGTGGGGGCAATGTTGGGTTCCAAGGGGGTCTCTGTGCTCCTACCCCTCCTCCAGCATCACTGGTGGGGCTGCGGCAGCAGCTGCCTGGGGGGCCTGGAAGAGTAAGGGCAGGGGGCAGGAGCTGGCGTGGAGCCGGGCCCCTTGGCGGATGGAAGGCTTTGGCAAGTGTGCGTCGGCAGCCTCAGGGACCCTTCCTGCCGTGGGCAGATGGCGCCGCGCACCTGCCCGGGGATGCCACTGGGGCAGGGACCCTGATTTGGTGGTTCAGCAGCGTCCCGTCATCTCTGCTCATAGTAGACGCAGGGGGCGTCTCCCGGGAAGAGGACTCCCGGAGAAAAGCCGGATAAGTTCTGCCGATTTTACTTTTTTTATTTTACTTCATCCACGCCGCAGGTGGGGCCCGGGACACGGCTTCACGGAGAGGAGCTTGCAAGCATGCGGCGTGCCCACGTGTGAGGCGTGCCCGGGACGCACGGTTCCCCACTAGTTCCCCTGGGGCAGAGTCTAGCGAGGGGCCCCCTCACCTTGCCTGCCCCGGCCCAGGGCAGCTGCTGGCTGGCTTTGTGCCGCCGTGGGGTGGGCCTCTGTGGACCCGCGGGCACATGGACTCCGGTGTCAGGGGTCCGGTGGCGTGTCCTCTCGTTGCTCAGGACTGGGCATCTCCCAGTTTGTGTCCCATCTGCCTCGATGGACAGTTTCGTGGTTGGCGGCTTTCGACTGAGTGAAGGTCCGCGATCGCTCCCCTCTGCCGCGGCAGACGCTGTCCCTCCTTTGGGAGGTTGGGCAGGTAATGCTTCACTGTCCCCGGAACCACCAGACTGGTTTCCGACACACGAGACAGACTGGTGGCTGTCTTGCTCGGTCCCCACGGCAGCCCCACGTGCTCCTGCCGTGGGTGTGACTTCAGCCGGTGCCTGGAGGTGCGGGTGGGGATGTCCCGGCAGCGACAGCCTGCCAGTCCCTCGGGGGGACGCCCGTGCGCTCGTGGGCCGCGTGTGCGTCTCCCCTGCGGTGGTCGGCGCTCGCGGGGGGCTCGGGCCTGCTCCCGCCCATCCTGGCTCCTGGCTCCTGGGTTCCGGGGTCTTGGGACAGCAGCTGCGTTAAAGACCGTCTGGCGGGCTCTGTGCTGCCTTTGCTTTCCTTGATGGTCTTTTTGAAGCTTTTTAGGTTTTGATGTTATCAGTGTTTTCTTTTGGGCTTTCTGCTCTTTGTACCCCACCTACAAAGTTCTCGCCTGCTACGAAGTCCCAGAAGTATTGTTTTTTGAAGGTTTTTTTGGAAGACATTATTTATTCTTTTGGCGGCGGGAGAGCACAGGTTGGGGGAGGGCAGGTAAAGAAGCGGACCCCGGCTGGCAAGGAGCCTGACACGGGGCTCGCTCCGGGACCCTGAGGTCACGAGCCGAGCGGAAGGCAGACGCTTGACTGCCTGAGCCACCCGCGCCCCGCGGTTTGAAGTTTTAGCTTTTGTCTGGTTGATGCGCGCGGAGTTGATGGTGCGTTTTGTTGCTTTGGGCTTGGGGACGGCGGGCGTCCAGCCGTGGGCCGCGCCGGCTGGAAAGACCGGGTGACGAGACACGTCACGACGCCGCGGGGGGGTCGGCTCGTTCCTGGCGACCCGGGTCCCCCCTTCTCGCAGGCGGGTCCAGGCCTCGCAGAGCAGGCCTGGAGGCACGGGGGTTAGTTCCTCCTCCTCTGTTCTGAGAGGATTTGTGCAGAATTCATATTATTCTTCCCTCGACTCTTTGGCAGAATTCCCCAGGGAAGCCTCTGAGCTGCTGTCTCCGTTGTGGGAGGATTGGGCACTAGTGTCTTCAGTGTCACAGCGCCACGCGGTTGCCAGCGTTACAATGTCACGCGGCCCGTGTCACCGTGGCGTGCGTTACGTGTCCAGTGCGACGTGTTACGGTGCTACCCGGCCTTCTGCGGCGTCTCACACGACCTCGGCCCATTGGTGTTTTCACGGAACCTCGCATCAAGGCTGTGAGGTTCGCCGCGAGCTCCCGTCCGCGGACTCCCCGCTCGGCGCCGAGCTGCCTCTCCCACCGCGGGCGTTTCTGTGTTTTCGGTTTCGTGCTTGCCCGGTCCGACTGCACGTCTGTCAGTTTTACTGATTGTTTCAAAGGACCAGATTTCGATCCCGTCAATCTCTATCCATCCAGCGTTGAGTTAATTGATTTTTGCTCATCTTTATTGTTTCCTTCCTTTTCCTCACTCTGGGGTTAATTTACTTCTGTCGGGTCGTTGACTTGAGCCCTTCCTTCTTCCCCAATGTAAGTGTTTTTTGCTCTAAGGTTTCCTCTGTGCATCGCTTTACTTAAACGGTTTTGCACATACTGTGTTTTCGTTCATTCGTTTAAACATTTTCCGATTTCCTTTGTAGTTTTTTTCTCTAGCGAACGGTTGTTCAGAAGCATGTTAAGTTTTCAAGTAGGTCTTTCTGTCTCCGGACATCTGTCTGTCTGACTTCCAGCCTCTTCCCGTCGTGCTCACGGACGCTGTCGGACGCTGCCAGCCGCCGGATTATCTGAAGCCCAGCGTGGCCTGCCGTACGCGCCTGCGCCTTCCACAGGACTGTGTGTCCGGCTTTTGTTGGGGGCGTGTCCTGCGAACGTCACTCAGGTCCGGGCGGTCGACGTGCTGCTCGAGCCTTGGTCTCCTCGCGGATTTTCCGTCTGCGGCCCCGCTCGCTGCCCGCAGGGGTGACAACTGTCACTGGAGCTGCAGATTTGTCTCTTCTCCTTTCAGTCCCACCGTCTCCGCCTCAGACGTCCTCGCACCGTGGTACTGGGACCGCGCCCGCCTGGGGCTGGGGTGTCGTCTTCATCAGCCGACCCCTTGGTCGCCGTGAAAGCGTTCCTTTGTCTCTGCTCACGTGCGTGGTTCTGAACGGTCCATGCTGGCATCGCCGCTCCGGCTTTCTCACGATTACGGTCTTGCAAAATGCTTTTTCCAGTCCTCCGACCTCCGGCTTACGTCTGGTTGTACGTATAAAGTGCTTTTCCTGCACTCCGTGTCCGTGGAGTTTGCTCTTGACCCCTTCTCACCACCTCTGCCTCGACTGGAGGGGGCTTTGCTGCTGACGGGTTCCGTGGTGTGCGCCCTGCAGCGTGGCCGCCGGTGGCCACACGTGGGCTGCACTCGATCGCTAGCATAAAGCCAGTATCTGCCGTCTTGCTGCCGTCTTGGTGCTTGCTCTCCAGATTGCCCTTTCCTCTTTCTTTCTTCGTTGGTGTCTTGGAGGAACTGCGTGTTTATTCCGTTTTGGCCTCCGCTCATGGCTCATCAGCAATACCTGCCCGTTCTGTGTTTTAGTGGCCGCTTCGGAGTCTGGCTTCCGCCTGAGCTGCTGACTGCATGTGCCCTCAGGTCCCAATCGGTCACTTTGCGTGTGACGCGCGGGGCTCACACGGCTGACCCCTGCCGCCCTTCGGAATGGCGTCTTGTTCCTGCCTTCACTTTAATAATCCGTGTTCTCCGAGATACATCTCAAATGAGACAAGGTGTCTTTTTTCTTTGCCCTCATGCCCGCCCCCACACTCTGGCTTCTCATGTAGACCACATTTCCTTTTACCGTTTCTTTTGACCTGAGAGATTTTGTTGAACGCTTCCTGGGCTGCACATCTGGCCGAGACAAAGTCTCTCAGCCTTTTTGTCTAAAAGAAGTTTTTCTTTTTCTTCTATTTTTTGGAATATATTTCCGCTGGGTATAAAATTCTGGTTGAAAGGTTTTTTTTCCCCCTTCTTTGGGCACTTTGCCGCTGTCGCCGTGGCGTGTTTGGGCAAAGCGCGCCCTGTGTCTCAGTCTGTGGCATTGTGCATGCTCCTCTGGCCCCTTCGGAAGTATCCTTGTGACCCGTTTTGACTACTGTGCCTTGGGCTCTGAATTTTTAATATTTATTCTGCTTGGGACTTATGAAATTCTTCACGGAACTCTGTTTTTAATTGCGTAAAATTTCGATACTTTTGGTCCTTATTTCTTGAACTTCTCCCTCTTTGCTAGTTGCCTGCCTGTGGCTCCCCTTCTGTGGCTCCACGGGTGCTGGGCTGCTGGGTGTCGCCCTGAGGTCCCCTGTGGCTCAGCCGCTGTGCTGTCCTCGAATCCACTCCCCTGTGCCCTGCACGCTGTCTGCTGCCGACGCCACACAGGGGAGGTGCATGGCGGATGTCCTCTGCGGGGTCTTCAGAAGTGCCCCTGTGGCTTTTCCGCATCTCTGGTCCCTCCTTGCTGGGTAGACGCGCCCGTGTCCTTCGGCGCTGTTGCAGTGGGGAGGGGTGATTTTCTCCACTATTGGTGTCGGCCCTGGTTTCTGGGTCTGATTTTCTGTTGGCTAATTTTTCTTACGGTTCAGGGTCCCATATATGCTCCTGCTGCATGTGTCCTGGAAGTTCTAATTGTGAATTTTGAGTGCTTTTGTGCTGGGTTTCATTGTCTCACTTGAGGAGGATTAGATTTTGGTTCTGGGGCAGTGAACTTGTGGGTCACTGTGCTGTCTCAGGACATTTCTGAAGTAGCTGTCACGCTGAGACTAACTTTACCCCCTGCTCTGGACGTGTGGCCTGGGTGGTCACTGCCAGATGCCATGGGGCCCGGAACTCTGGTCCTTCTGGAAGACTTCCCTGATGCACCCTGACTGTGCTGGGAAAGGAGGCAGCCTACAGCTCCCTTATAACGCCTGTGCCCTGCGCCCGAGGGATGTCCTTCCCCGTGGAGGCACAGACATGGCTTTGGCCAGAAACCAGGGGACCGGGTCTGCCTCACACTCTCCCCTCTGTCTCCTCAGGCCCTGTGGTCTGGCCTTGCTCAGGGAGATGGGTGAGGTGATGCTCTCCTGGGGCTGTGCTGGAGCTTGTCCAGGATCAGAATGTCGTTTCTCGTCTTTCACGCAGTTTTAGCTGTTTTCAGGGGGCGGTGATCCTGGGTCCCATTCCCTTATGACAGAACCTGCCCTGCATTGTGATTCTGGGAGAAGCTGGCTGACTTTT
This sequence comes from Taxidea taxus jeffersonii, assembly GCA_003697995.1. Classification (NCBI taxonomy): domain Eukaryota; kingdom Metazoa; phylum Chordata; class Mammalia; order Carnivora; family Mustelidae; genus Taxidea; species Taxidea taxus. The sequence continues at coordinate 38,967 of ML111553.1, forward strand.
TTGGGTCTTAATTTCTGGATTTCATCGGCTGGCGTGTACCTGTGAGCCAAGAGTCACCTTGCACGCCCTGTCGCTGACTTGTGCTGATCACAGTGACCTCTTTGCGTCTTCCCTTGCCTGTTTCTCCTCTGTGTTTCCTGTGCTGGTGGCTGGCCCCCTTCCTGCCCCAGTCATGCCCACTGGACATCTGGGCCCAAGGGGCATGATGTCCTCCTTCTCCCTCCGCTCCTGCAAGTTCAGCCTCCCACAGCCCTGCCACCTCTTCCCTGAGGCCTGGACCCTAGGCCTGCGTCAGTGCCCTGGGCTGCATGTGGTGGCCCTGCTGCTGTCGCACGGTCACCGTCTCACTGCCTGCCCTGTCTGACGGGTGGGCCCCCGGGTGTGGCGGCTGGGTGCACAGTCCCTGTGAGCGTGTCCCCCCCGCCCCCGCCAGCAGCCCCAGCAGCGTGTTTGGGGCCCTAGGCCTCTGTCCCCTGTGCTGCTGTGTCCGTGTCATGGTAAGGAAGAGGTTAAGCCTCGGTGTCCCCCTGCCACCACCAGGGGAGCCCCCCAGCTGCAGCTCCGCCCTTGGCCGGTGTCCCCTGATCAGAGGTCATGCTCCATGGGATCCCAGCGGGGAAGAGGGGCAAGAGGCCGTCCCAGGCCAGCAGCTTCCTTGTAAGAACATGAGGGGAAACTGCTCTTGGACGCTCTGACTCCAGGCTGAGGACTGTCCCACAGGCCCTCTTGGCTGCCGGGGAGTGGCCGGGCTGCATGGCCAGGTGTGAGGACCGAGGGGAGCCTGGCTTCTGGGGAACGGGCCTCAGCCGGCATTCCCGGGCGTTGCTTTGCTGGGGCAGAAGCCCCCAGGCCTCCCTCAGACCTGCGCGGGGGGCAGAAGGCTGTCTGGGTGCTGGGCTGGGACATTTGCACACAACATAAAATTCACACAACATAAAATTCACTGTGTTATCTGTCTTAAACGTGCACTTCAGTGGTTTTTAGTATTTCCAGTGGTGTGTGCAGCCATCAACACAAATAATCCAGAACCTTCTTTTATCCACAAAGAAACCGTACAGCCATTAGCCGTCATCCCAGCCCCATCCCAGCCCCGGCCCAGCCCCTGGCTGCTGTGGATCTGAGCACTTCCGCCTGGACAACTTCAGTTGCCGGGCGTTGGGTTGCTTCTGTCCTGGGCCTCCTACGTGTGCAGTGACCTCACGCATGGGTGCAGGCGCTCCCGGGGGCCTGGGTTCCTGTTTCTCCAGTGCGCCAGCGCGGGGGCCCAGGGTTGCTGGGGCCCCTCTGAGGGGCTGCCCCCTGCTTTCCTCCCTTTGTTGTGGCTTTGTGTGCCCCAGGGCGGGCTTGACATTCCACCCTTAGGCTCTAGGTGACCCCAGGCTGGGAGGGTGTGACTGCCCGGAGCAGGCAGCCCCATGAATGCATGTGCTCCCCTCTGCTCTCTCCTAGCCACCCAGGTGGACCCAGGTGACCTCCAGGAGCTGTTCCAGCAGACGTCAGCCAGCGTCTTCCGAATCAACTCCCACGGTGAGTCTGTGCAGGGCCCCGTCTCCCCTTCAGTTGACGTGGCCATCCCCTGACTCGGCCACCCCGCAGCCCAGGCCCTGTTGTTGGTCCCAGGAGAGCGCTGCGGTCTCAGGGTGGCGGGGAGTGGGGGGGTGGCCCGTGTGTCCACTGCTCCCTGCAGTGTGGACCCGTCCCGTCCCCGGGAGGGGGTGCCTCAGAGCCTCCCACTGCCTGGTAGCACCGGCTGCCTCATGGCTCACCGGGATCAGGAGTGAGAGTCGTACCTCGCCCCATCCTTAGCTCCTGTAGACCTGGGAGACGGGGAGTGGCTCACTGCACCCTCTGGGCAAGGGCTGGTGTTTGTCCCTGAACCCTGAGCTCTGGCAGGTTAGCAGGGGAGTGCTGACTGGGAGAGGAGAGAAAGCTCCTCTCCAGACCTGGGGTGAGGCCCTCAGGGGCAGTTTCCTGGAGCTTGGAGGCCGTGGGCTGTACCTGAAGGGCTGGGGAGAGGACTGTCCTGGGGGACCCCACTGAGGGTGTGACTGGTTGAGTGTGGGGCTGTCCTGGCTCTGTGCCCACGGTCACTGTGTGGTCTCCGTGGCCTCGGCCCCCCTGCCCTGGGGCTCCTTGCCCTGCCCCTGCGGGGGGTGGGGAATGCAGCCTAGAGTCTGGGGATTGCCCGGGTGGGGGTCCTTCTGCTCCTGACGCACATCCCTTTCTCTGGGCAGTGACCTCCTTGGAGCAGGGCCTCCGGTCCCTGGGGACGCCGGATGACACGCAGGAGCTGAGAGTGAGCCTGTGAGTGTGTGGTCATGGGCATGCCCATGGGTGTGCACAGCCGTGCCCTACACCCGCTCGCGGGCCTGTCCACAGACCAGCCCCACACCTGCTGGGGCCACACTCCTGAGGGCCAGCCGAGCCCGTGCTCGGAGCTGGAGGCCGAGCTCACAGCCAGCGTCCCCCATGCCGGCGTGTACTCAGATGGTGGACGCCTGTGTGCACAGACGTGTGTGTCACACAGAGCTCACCGGTGGGGCTTGCACCCTTGTGAGCACACCTGTGGGCACGCTGGCTGCCATGCGGGTGCTGGAGCACAGGCAGCGTGCCCGCTGTGGACACCCAGCTGGGTGGGCCTAGGTTTTTGTGGCTTTGGTTCTGCCCTGTGGGTGTCCTGTTGGGCTTTCCTGTCTGGTTGCCCAGGGGCCCGGCCTGGGTTGGATCGGGTGCAGAGCCAGCCCAGGTCGAGGCTGCGTTCCCCGCAGGAAGGCTTCTCAGGGGCTGGGTCTCTGAGGAGAGAGAAGGGAGATCTCTGCACGGCGGCTGGCCTGGCTGGCACGGGGCAGGGGTCGCTCTGTTTAGGCCCCGTCACCCAGGGCCTGGTGACACGTGATGAGAATGCCACGTGACCCCAGGACGGGTGGGGAGCCCTGAGGGGGAGCCTGGGACTAGCATTTACGGCCTCCTTCCCTGTGCCACCTCCTGGCCCGGGGACCCTGGGTTGGTTGAGCCCGAGGCTCCTGCCTGAGGAGGGTGCCAGAGTGGGCCGGTAGACCACACGTGCTCCGAGCGGTGTGGGCTGTGGCCGAGACCACGTGTCTCTTCTTGGCGTTGGTGTCTGTTGGAGAAGCCACAGCCCCTGTCCGTCTATTTGTCTGTCACCCTGTCGTCTGTGTGTCACCCATCCAGCCACCCCTCCGTGCATTCATTCCCCTGCCCGTATGCCCACCCACGCGTCCATTCGCGTGCCCGCCCACCGACGCAGCCATCTACCCACCCACCCAGGCACTGGTTCACCCGTCCGTCTCACCTGGCTCGCTGTCCGTCCGGCTTTCCTCCTGTCCGTCCGCACAAGCTAGCTGGGACCACTTCTGCCCAGTGTGGGGGACCCAAGCTTAAGGCAACCAGGAGCTCTTTGCAGATTTTACTTACAATTCTGTCTTTAATTATTCGTTTTGTTTCTTTTTTAAAAATAACGTATTGTTTTCTGATTGTGAAAGTAGCATATGTTCATTATGGGAAACGTGGCCACACAGGATGTCTGAGTTAACATTTTAGTGTTTCCTGCCAGCCTCTTCTCAAGTCCTTACGCATTTTGCAGAGTTGGATTTCAGCGAATAATGTTCCGGATCCCGCTTTTTACTGTTAGGAACCTGGGGTGCGTGTGCCCTTATTACACACTGGAAACACACTCTTCAGAGCTGCGGCGGACGCAGTTGAATCTGGATCGTTAGCGAGCTGAGACTCGGGGCCGGATCGTCCGGCCCTTCCTCTTTCTCAGTACTGCGACTGGAGTTCCCAGGAGCCGCGCTGTGGTGGGTCCTTCCGTTTGCGCCTGTTTCCAGGTTCAGTCCCTGGAGCTGTGTCCCCGGGGTTGAGCGGCTGGCATTTTCAGGGCCTGGGCCCTTGAGCGTGTTTCCTGGCTGCCTTGTCCAGCTGGCTGAAGGCTGATGTCACCGGCGTGGGTTGGAGGGGACAGCCGGCTCCCGCTCCTTCCCTGCCCACGTGATAGAGTGTGGCTGGGGCCATCCCCTGTCCTGCTGCATTGACGTCAGCTTTCAGACCCAGAAACTCTAGCTTTAGCGCCTTCCTGTCTCCCCCCAGCCAGAACCCCATTCCCCCTGGAGCCCCTCTGCCTGCAGGGTAGCTCCTCACCAGGCTGCGGGCCGGAGTCTTCCAGGCCCCCTTTCATGGCGGAGCTGGTGCAGCTCGCGGACTGTTGGCGTGTGCAAGGGACCGAGGCCGGGATAAGTTCCCGCTCTGTGTTTTCTCCACGCTGACAGTCGGTGGGTTTTACTTTGTGAAGTAGGACTAAAAAACTGCACCACCATCCGTCATTGCCCGTGTTTTATAGAAGGCAGAGGAGAGGACGCTTCAGTGCGACAGGGTGGCCTCTGATCTTGGGAGGGGCCGTTCCTTTGAGATGAGTAAATCTAGTGACCAGGGAGCCTCACAGATTTGACCTTGACTTTCTCGCCTTGCACGAGATGTGTGGGCTTTGCCACTTGTGTCAGGACTGTGAGGGGACCCCGCCTTGGGCACACCGTCGTAGGCTCCCCAGTCGGCTGGGGTGGCCGGGATTGAGATCTCTCCTCCCTGTGGAGTGAAGCTCAGTGGCCAGGGGACCTTGTGTGTCTGTCTGTCTTGTGGGGGTGTCACCCAGGCTGCTGTGGAGGGATGGATGGGCGTTCCAGGAGCCTTGTGAGAGCACTGCGGCTGCGGAATGGGGCCTGTCCCCGCAGCCTCGTGGGCACGCTGTGGGACAGCCCTGGTTCCAGTCTGTAGGTACCTGGGCACAGCATCAGGGTGACAGGGCTCAGCCCACACCTGGCTGGGGTTAACCTGTGTTCACAGCAGGCGGGGAGGCTCTTTCTGAGCTGATGTGGAGGCCTCCCCAGCCCTGGGACCCTGGTGGTCCCAGCTCCTCCCAGCACGTGTGTGACTGATGGGGAGGGTCCCCATCAGTCCTCTCAGTTGTTATGGAGGCTGGATGGGGGGAAGCTCCAGGGCCCCAGTGGTCCAGCATGGCCTGCCTCTTCTACTCCAGAGCCCTGGTTCCCACCCCTGGTGCTCCATCCCCCACTGCATTCCCTGGAACCCCTCCGTGTCTGTAGCCTGGTTCCCCAGGCCAGCTCAGCTGGCGAGCCCCGTGCTGACAGGCTGCAGTAGTGGGGCCCGGGGGCCAGCCTGTCACCCTCTGTGTGATGTTCAGGGTGACCTGGGTGTCTTGGTCTTTGACATGTGGGCCCAGACCCTGCTGGGGGTGTTCTTTGGGAAGGAGGCAGTGATGGCGTCTCTGCCTGGTGCTGGGCTTAGCCGCAGAGATCCAGTCTGACCGACCTTGCTGCAGCGGGAGGATGGCCCAGAGCAGGGGTGTGGGTGCAGGGAGCCGTAGGGGGTGGTGAATGGCCTCAGAGGGTAGCAGTGCTTCCTGGGGGGTATGGCGGCTGCCTGGGCCCCAGAGCTCCGAGGTCCCCCACCCCGTGTTGCTGGTGGTCAGCCTGGCCGGGGGGTGGGGGGGCAGGGCTCTGACTGGACCCCTCTGTGGGGCGCTCATTGACTCACCGGGTGTGTGTCGTGGGGTCACTGGGGGACTGGACTGGATGGGGCAGGTGTGCCTGGGGGAGGAGGTGACCGCCTGGCGTCCTACTCCTCATGTGCGACAGAGGGGACAGTCTCCTGACTGGTCGTCTCAGGTCTGTGGGGGCTGATGTGCGCATGGACACTCTCGTGACCCAGTGAGGTCGAGGGCCCCCACGTGGGGGTGTGTGCAAGCGGTGGGCAGAGGCCCCGGCGGGGGGATGGGGCCCGGGGAGCCCCTGGCTCCAAGTGGGCAGCCGTTCCCCGCCTCGGCAGGGTTTCTCTATCCCGACCAGCTCCAGGTGGATCAGGGAGGCCTGGGTCCCGCTAATCCAGCCCCGCTCGGGGCCAGCACTCCTGGGAGCGCGTAGTGGGCGTGGCCCAGGGCTGCTGCAGGGGCCCTGGGTCGGCCCCGCCTTCCTTCTCTCAGAGCTCAGCCCGGCAGGACCCCGAGCCCCGTGAGCCGCTCATTTCGGCCTGGTCGTGGTCCTGGTCACGAGTGCGCACGTCTGCGGAGACGGGGCAAGGTTTGCTCAAGAGCTGGGGCTCGGGGGGGCGGTGGGCTCACGTCCAGCGCGCTCTGTCCTCTGCTGTTAAAGGTCATCGGCAGTGGTGTTGGCCCCATCACCTGGGCTGACGACTCCTCGGAGTGGGGCCTCCTCCAGCATGTCAGAAAACAGGCTGGGGGAGGAGGGCTTACCTGGGGCCACTGAGGACTGCTCCCCGGGAAGTGCAGGAGCTGTGCACCTGTCATCGTGACCTAGGCAGGTAGTCAGGACTTGGACGTGGTGCTCAGCTCCGTCCCTAGGGGAAAGCCAGCAGCAGCCCTGGAGCCAGCCTGCAGGCCTGGAGGCCCGTGGGCTTGAAGCACGAGGCTGGTGGGCCATTGGGCCGGTGCTGGGAGGAGGTTTGCGTTGGCTCCAGGATGCCTGGGGCTCAGCTGGCAGCACTGAGAGCTGGGGGCCTCTGCAGCTGGGGCTGGGGGACCTGGAGCCTTCTTCTCTACTCACGGTCAGCAGACTGACGCGGAGCTCAGCGGGGAGGTCCCTTGCGGCGTTCGCACACAGGCTCTCATGCGGCCGGGGCTCCCTGGGGCACGGTGGCCTCACGGGTGCTGACCTTGGTCAGCTCAGGGCTCTGATGCAATTGAGGAGGTGGAGGAGGGAGGAGCGAGCCTGTCCAGGTTCAAGGAGAAGGGACTCAACTCCACCCCTCGGGGGCAGTGGTCAGAAACGTGGCCACCCTTCAGACTGCTCTAAGCTTCCCAGCGGCAGTGGGCAGGTTGGCGGAGCCCCCAGAGGAGGGGCCTGCAGCCCAGAGGGGAGGAATGTCAGCAAGGTAGGTGCAGGCCAGGCCCTGTGGGCCTTCTGGGCCTGGTACATGGCTTTATTTCCAAAGCAGTAGGAAGCCAATGGAAGGTTCTAGAACGCAGTGGCCCGGTGGATGGCTGTGAAGACAAGTTGGAAGAGTGTGCTGTCGGCTGTGGGTGGAGGGAGCTGCAGGAGAGGCACGGAGGACGGCCGTGCAGGGCCTGGACGGCTGTCCCCTCGGCCTGGTGGGCCGGGGGCTGAGCTCCTGCCTGACCGGGGATCCCCTGACCACAGGCAGCGAAGACTCCAGAGTATCCCCAGTGACCACACTGCTGGGCTGGGGGGTAGCCTCGCCCCTGCCTGTGGGACTGGGAAAGGGCCAGCCCAGGTGCTTGCTGCTCAGGGGCCGGTGAGCTCATGTAGGCACCGGGCAGTTGCCTCCTGGTTTCCTGGAACCTACCCTGGGCCTGGCTCTAGGGCGGCAGAGCCCCCTCTGGCCGGGTCCTCTTCCACTGGGGCCTTCTGAGGCTGTGGGATTGCCTTCTGCCGAGCGGGCGCAGGGGTGGGATTGCCTCCTGCCGAGCGGGCGC
>ML111553.1:46459-68634 GCA_003697995.1 Taxidea taxus jeffersonii
TCCTGCCGAGCGGGCGCAGGGGTGGGATTGCCTCCTGCCGAGCGGGCACAGGGCAGGGGTCTTTGAAGGAATCTGAGAAGGACCAAGGGGAAAGTGGAAGGGGACCAGTTTCTGCTATTTTACAACGAGCTGGCTGAAGGGAGGGGACCAGTGACTCTGGGAGGACACTGGGCCCATCGCAGTGCTCCCTGTCGTGGCCTGGACCTGCCCTTCACTCCTTTGTACGGCTGAGTAGTATCCCCGTGTGGATGTTCCTCCAAATCCGTAGGTGGAGACCTAACCCCGGGGGGGACGGGGCCAGGAGGCAGGGCCTCAGGAGGGGAGCAGGTCCTGCGGGCGCAGCCCTCGCAAATGGCCCAAGCGCTCTTGTGGAAGGACCCGGAGAGCTCCCTGACCCCTTCCTGCGAGGCAGCCATGGGGAGGTGCCATCTCTGGACTGGAAGGGGGGCCGCGTCATACGTGGAAGCCGCCAGCGCCCCCGATCCCGGACGCCTAGGCTCCCTCCTGGAAGCAGACGCATCTGCTGTCTCCAGGGCTTCCGGCTCGTGGTGTTTGTTAGGGCAGCTGGAGTGGGCGAAGATGCTCTGTTCGTCACGGACGGTCTTGGCATTGTTCCTTCTCGGTCGTCCTGAGGGTGGCTGCTGGGAGCTCGCGCTGGACGGCGTTCTCGCACATGGAAGCCTGGACGTGGGGTTGCTGGCCTTCGCTGCGCCTGACGCTGGGACACTGCCAGGCTGTCTTCCATGGTGGCTGTACCACCTCGCCTTCCCCCCCAGCTGTGCGTGAGGCTTTGAGTGCTCCAGGCCCCACGACACTTGTTACCCGGCTGTGACCATAGGTCTGGTGGGGACGAGGCGCCGTCTCGCTGGGAAGCTGACTTGTGTTTCCCAGTAACGACCTTGAGTGAGTATCTTTTAACAGTCACGTTGACCGTTTGTATCTCTTCAGAGATGTGTCTGTTCAGACCCTTTGCCCATTATTGAATTGGGCTTTTTGTCTTTTTATTGTTGAGATACTCCCTCCTTCTAGAAGCTTCTGGCCTGTGCAGACCGTGTTCTCTTAGGCTTTTGTCTTCCCTGGTGTGGCTCATGAGTCACTGTCCTTTGCTGAATCCTTGTTCCAGCCTCTTTCTTTCTCTTCCTTCCTTCCCACGTTGGGGAGCTCACATCCGTGGGGTTCACGTGGCCCGTTGTCCCCCACAGAGGCGCAGCCGCTGGCCGTGGGCACCCCTCACCTTCACCCGCCCTGGCCTTCCTGCCCAAAACTGTCTCCTCCTTGCTCTTGGGCCTGAGCCTCCAGGCGCTCCTTTGACCACGGACGGCCCACCCTGGTCACACGTCGCGTGGGACGCTGCCCCCCACTTAGCCTCCTGACCCCTGCCTGCCTGAGCAGCTCCCCTTCTTCCGCAGGCTTGCCTGAGCACCGGGGGTTGAGGGCCGCCTGGGTCTTGCTGGCCGCTGGCCGTGTATCCCGCCTGAGCCCCTGGAAATGCAGCGTGGTGCAGGAGTGCAGTTAATTGTTTCGATTTTAGCATGATTATCCAGTTATCCCAACACCGTCGGGAGGATTATCCTTCCCCTGTTGTGAGTACCGTGGCACCTCTTCCAGAAATTACTTGATCGTGTATGTGTGGCTGCCTTCTGGGTCACTCTGTTTCACGGGCCCGTCTTCCTGACAGCACCCGTCGTCTTGATCACTGATGTTCTCCCATCCAAGTACTAACCAGGCCCGACCCTTGATCACTGATGTTCTACAGTGAGTCCTGACCTCCGCTGTGGATGCCTCCGGCTTTTTTCATCTTTCTGTGAAATTGTTTTGCAGACTTGTGCTGCTATGCATCTCACTATCAATTTTAGAATAGCTTGTCGGTTTCTGCTGTGTTCACCTCCGGTTTAGTTCGAATTGAGGTTGCGCTGACTCTGTGGACCAGCTGAAGGGGAACTGACCTCCTGACAGGCTCGAGTTTCCCAGCCCATGAATATGGTCAGGATTTCTCTGGTTTATATGTTCTTCCGTTTTTCCCTGCAGTTCCTTATGCGGCTAGTGTGCGGGCTTTTTGTGTCTTGTACTCAATTTATCATTACCGGTTCCGCGTGTTTATGCTGTTATACAAAGTGTCATCGTCCACATTTCACTTTGTGCTCGTTGGCTGCGAGGACGCAGAGATGCCCGTGACTCTGCCATGAGTCCTGGGGGTCTGTTAGAGTCTCTGTTCAGCTGAACATGTTCCCTTCTTTGTTCCTGTTTTCCTGGAGTTTCTATGATGAGTGCATGTTGAATTTTATCAAATGCTTTTTCTGTGAAGTTTACGGAGAGGGTTTTCTCCTTTTAAAATTTATTCTTTTAATACAAGAATTTCATTCATTGTTTTTTGAGTGTTAGGCCACCCTGCACTCCTGGGATGAAATCCTCTTGGCCGAGATCTATTATCTCTTTCTTAGGGGGCCGAGGGGGTGCCCATTGGTCAGGGCAAGGTGGTCAGGGCCACACAGACATCTGGAGAAAGGCCATCTCCGCGCTGCTGCTTGTGATCAAGAACCTCACGGAGAGACCCATTCACAGCATGACGGGGGAATCTGGCGCAGACTGTCTGTGCCGCCATAAACAGGAGGGACCGGCAGAAAATGAAACAAGAAGGAGGGCCACAGATACAGTGAGAGTGGCCCTGGAGGAGGGAGCAGGGCCCACCTCACAGCATCTTACAGGGCGCCTAAGAAGCCAGCCATGAAGGAAGGAGAGAGAGAGTATACAGAGAGAATGAAGTCGTTCATTAATAAAACATGAGCTAGTAATAGAAACAAAAAAGGAACAGGAGAGAGACCAGGCCTCCAGATTCAACACTAAAAGGCTAATTAGGAAATATTGTGGATCTTAAGATAATAAATTGAGATTTTATAACCAAGTTGAGCCAGAAAAATTTCTCAAAAGACATGAATTTTCAGAACTGACTCAGGAGGAAAGGGAAAGCCTAAATAGCTCCACAGCTCTTGGAGGACGTAGATTTGACCTTAAGAATGTTCCCACCGACACCCAGAGCAGAGCATGGAGCAACAGCACGTGTCCCCGGATGTGGACAGGGCGCTCGCCTTCTTGCCGCTGTGCCCACACCGCTGTGAAGCAAGGACTCCAGAAGGAAAAGTGCTGCGTGTCCTTCATAGACACAGCAGCGGGGGCCCCAGCAAGATGTGAGATGGCAGCTCTCCCGGCCCGTAAAAGGGGCTGCATCCGTGCGCTGCTTCTGCGTTCTGCCTACAGGCTGCGCTAACCATGGGCACAGCAAGCGGTGGTGTGAGCCCTCTGTGACACGTTCCTTGCCGGGAGTTGGGTGGCATCAGAGCAGAAGTGGAGAGGGACGAGTGTGGGGTGAGGGTAAGCCTGCCCCCCAGGGAGGTGGCCTGCACAAACTGGAGGCATTGGCCTGCTGCCCCCCACCCATCCGGTGTCCTCTGTGCGGGCGGCTGCTGCTGGCCACCAGCCCCAGGCATGGCTGCCTGTACCCACTGTCGTCTGGGTGGCTGCAGAGGTGGTGGGGGAGGGATGTAGTCAGTGAGGCAGGGGTCTGCCCAGCACAGTGAGGACAGGGGCACGGGGTGACAGGTGGGGGCTGTGCTTCCACGGGACCCACGCGGCCTAGAGGTCCTAGACCTCCCAGCTGCGGGGTACTGTGGTGTGATGCTGCGCTGGGCAAGGGATGGCCGGTGGGGCTTGGTTGGGGGCACATGGGAGCAGTGGGGAAGACGCGGCCCGAGTCTGGTTCAGTGCCTGAGAGTTGCGCTGCTCTCAAGAATGAGAGGAGAGAGGCTGTGGAGGGCACCCCTGGGGCTTTAGCTAGAGGGACTAGAGGGTCGGAGCCACAGGGAGCGGGCGGCCTGGGCATGTGGGGTTGGAAAGGTGGAGGTTCCTAGCGGGCTGTTGGTGGGGCTGGGCCCCCGTTCAGGCCCAGGTGTGGACGTATGTGGGAGACAGTGGCACACAGGTGACATAAGGCCACGGGGCTAATGGAGAGCACCCAGGAGGTGAGCATGGGGAGTGGCACAGGGGTTCCAGGGCCTGAGCTCCGGGCGCAGACAGAGCAGGTCAGGGAGGCGAGGATCCTGCAAAGCCCCCTGAGCAGTGTGACCCCAAGCTGGAGGCTGGGGACACCAGAAGGGCAGACTGTGGGCCACAGTGTGGGAGGTTGCAGCAGGGAGAAGAGGGGGCTCGGTGGTATGCAACGAGGTGAGTGAGTCTGAGGGGAGAAGCCATGTTCTGCAGACTTCCGGAATCTGTTGGCAGCCTGCTGGCAAGGGCGTTTGCGCTGCTGTCCTCAGGGGTGCTCTTCCCGGCTGGCCTGGGGGGTCCTTTCCATCCTGCCGCCCCTGCACACCCCCAGCCCCAGCTCCATGCTGCACCCTCTGTGTGGCCCAGGCAGGTGTCAGGGACCCAGGCCCAGGTCAGACAGTGCTCCCACCCCTGCCACTTGGGGCCCTTCAGGGAGCAAAGAGGGCATCAGAGTGCTCTTCTAAGGCTCGAGGGTGGGGTTTGCTCCCAGTGTTGCTCCATCCAGGGGGTCTGTGGTTACCCCAAGCAGGTGAGGATCTGGTCTTTTCAGTCCCTTCGAGGTCACATGCAGAACCACAGACTGTACACGTGGGCGCGGCCCCTGGGGCTCTCGGGTCTGGAGGTGGGACTGTCCTTCTGGCCCTTGGAGGGTGTGGTGCCCGGGTTGCTTGCTTAAGGGGGGGGGTACCCACGCTCCCCAGGAGGTGCCGCGCTGACCCCCAGATCAGAGGACCCAGGCCGCGGCAGCACGCACACGGTTTGTGTGCGGGGCGGGGGTCCTGACCACGGCAGGTCGGGTATGATGGGCGCGGTGGGCCATCCTCCCCTATCTGAGCTCACCCCTGTCATTCTCTCCCTCCTTCCTCATCCCTGTCACTGCCTTCTCCGTGTCTGGGCCTCTGGCCTTCATCCCCTCCCGTGTCTCCGGCTCTGCTCTCCGCGCTGGTTCCCCTGCTCCTGTTTCCTCCGCCGCCGTGTGCGGCCCCTGACGCCCTGTTCCTGCTGTCGCCTGTCACCTCGCGGCCGTCTGCTACGCCCTCTCGGTCCGCGCTGTCTTCTCCGGCTCCCCCCTGCCCCCGGCCTCAGGCACGTGACGCAGCAGGAGGCAAACAAGAGCATCGCGGCTGGCGCCGGCACCATGAGGCAGATGACGGAGCTCCTGCGGGGCTGCTCCCGGGTATGTGGCCCTGGGGGCTGTGGGGGGCTGGGGGGAGGGGCCTGGGGCTGGGGGGCCCCTCGGGAGGTCGGGGGATGCAGATGCCTGGGATGCACACAGCGGCCGGCTGTGGTGTGGAGGTGCACGACAGCCTCCGGGATGGGCCTGAGAAGCTGCCGTGGCTGCCACGCGGTGACCACAGCAGTCCACTGGGCAAGAGGCTGCTGCCGACGCCACGTACCGTGTGGCCCTCACGTCTGGAGTGTCTAGGAGATGCGGGCCTGTGCTGACGGCGGGGCCGAGCCTTGTGTGGCTGCTGGGGGGAGCTGGGGTAGGCTGCAGGGGGTCCCGAAAAGCTTTTCGGGGCAGTGGACATGTTCCGAAAGCAGCTGGTGGTCACGGCACAACGAGCAGTTACGGACCTTTGAGTTGAAACGAGCACGTTCTCCTTACGAAAGCTGTCAGCCTCTCGTAGAAGCGGAGGCCTGGAGGCAAAGGGTGAGCTGGGCTTCAGTTACCAGAGGCCGTTCGGGGAGCGAGGGTCCGCCGACCGTGGCGGGGTGGACAGCGTGTGCCCGCCGTCTCTGGCTGCAGGGCCTGCGGCGCTCTGCTCAGCACACGACCTAGGCACGGCCCCCGGTGGTTCAGAACAGCACGCCAGGGCCTGGTCGTGGACGCTGCTGGAAATCGCGGTGGCTCCCCGCACCGGCGTCCACACTGCTTGGCAGGGTTGGTGCGGGCATGCCGCCTTCTCACGTGTGGCCATGCTCCGTGCTCTTGGGCTCCGTGGGCTCCACACCACGCGTGTGCTGTGTTGTCCCAGAGCGCGTGTCAGGCACGTCCCACGGGCGGCCCTGTGCACGTTAACACTGGGGGCTCCTGGCCATCCTGCCTGTGGGTGTCCTCGGGCCTTTTATCTGGAGGGACGCCGAGGCCTGGAGAGTGCCCTGTGCGAAGCATCCGCTCCGGGCAGGGGTCTCGGCTAGATGGCCGCTCTGGTTTCTCTGGGTCCACAGTCCGTGTTGTCACCTGTGTGCACCATGAAGGCTGAGACCCTGAGCTGAGTTCCTGGCAGGTGGAGGGATCACCTTTAGCCTAATGTGTCCTTTTGTCTGCCCTCCCGCCCACGGGCCACCCACCTGCCCGTCCATCACCTGTCTAAGAACCCAGCAAACACTGAACACCTACTGTGTGCCAGATGCTGGGCGAAGGACGCGGACGAGGCTCTCACGGTTCCGTGGTCGGACAGCCTGGCTGGGAGGGGCTGGCATTGCTCTCTGCTTCCTCAGAAGAAAGGCTGTGCCCATCACACGCGGCTGCTGCCGGATCGCGCAGCTGGGGAGCACTGAGTCCCTGGGCTCTTGGCTCTGCCCCGGGGCACTCACAGGGTGCCCCTCACAGGAGTCTGCCCTGGACACTAAAACGGGCTCCTCAGAGCTACAGTCTGACAGGGGCCACGTCGACCCTCTGAAAAGTGCCCGTTGGAAAGCTGGGGCCCCAAACCATGGCCAGCCTACTCCTGCGGGGCTCCCATGCTGCGTGGCGGTGATGGCAGGGCGGGCACCAAGCCTAGGCCCGGGTTCTGGTTGGAGGTCGAGAGGAACCCCTGGCAGGGGCGGCTGTCTGTGACTTGGGGTGCGGGCTCTGCCTCTCCTGGGGGCTGATGAGGTAGGAGGGGCCAGGAGTCCACATTGTGGTTCTCGTGCAAGGCCATAGGGCATTGGCGTGTCTTTGTGTGTAGGGGTGTGGCGTGGAGACACAAGGGTGTGGGGTCCTGGCGGCCCGGTGGTGCTCCCTCTAACGCGAGCAGGCAGCACGGGGTTTCAGGCTCGCTTGTCCATCCCCTTGCGTGGCGGGTCTGTGCCCGGTGTGATCTGGGGCACCGGGGTGTGCTGGCGAGCAAGACGTGCAGGGTGGGGCCTTGTGCGCTACAGAGCGCCTGGCCGTAGGAGGGAGGTTTGATGAGTGTGATTCTGACCCTGGGGGTGAGACCCAGCCCGGCGCTGGATTGGCCGTAGGGCCCGGGAGTCAGCGGCCTGGCTCCACCCCATGTGGCCATGAGCAGGAGAGGAGAGGGGCGTCCCCGGGGGATAGGGGAGGCCGTGGGGTGGGGCGGGGCCTCGGCTCTCTACACAGCCCACGTTCTGTCTTTGCAGCAGGAGTGTCTCCAGCTGGACCGTCTGAAAACTCAGCTGTCCGACGCCGTGCAGCGCTACGGTGGGGTGCAGAAGGTGTGGCTGCCCAGGAGGGCGTGTGGGCCGGCGGGGGCGCCTCGGGCCCTGCGGTTCCCTCGCCCACTGTCTCGCCCCTGGGTTGGCCTGGTGGGGGTCCTGTCCCCGAGGGCAGAGGGCGGGCCGGCCCCTCGCCAGTTGCCGCAGCCTCAGGGCATGTGCTGGAAGGGGACTCACCCATGGGAGCTGCTCAGAGTAGCCCCTGGCGGGTGGGGAGAGCGGGCGCCCCTGTCTGACAGGTGAGGACATTGAGACCCAGGCCTTCCGTGGGGGAGGGGCCGACCTGCCACGGAGCTGAAGGTGGGCTCCGCTGCCAGGTCTTGTCCACGACCTCAAGCTCATCTGACTCCTCCTCCCCTCCTCCCCACCTTCTCTGTTCTTCTGTCTCCCCCCATTCTGTAACAGAAAATCGCGGAGAAGTCCCGAGCCCTGCTTCCCACGGCACAGCGGGGCAGCAGACAGCAGGTAGGTGCCCAGTGATCTCCGTGGTCCAGGCGTAAGGTGACCATGACATGGCGTCCGGGGCCCTTTGTGCCTGTGGGGGAGCGGGATGCACTGAGGGCCCCATCCCAGGGTGTCTTACTCGATGAAGAGCCTTTCCCAAAACCGGCGTTTTGACCTTCGTTCCACAGCATGGGCCGAGACAGAGTCCTGAGTGCGGGCAGTTCCGCATGCCGCGCGGACTGACTCGGACCAGACCGGCCCTCCTGGGAGCGGAAAGTGATAGAAAGGGGGGGGGGGGGGGGCAGGGCGGAGAGGGGCAGAAACAGCGTCTGGGGGCGCAACAGCTGAGGATTTCCAAGGCCGGCCGGGGAGCTCAAGCCACAGCTTGAAGATCTCTGTTCCCGACTCATGTCAAAATACAGTTTTGAAGACTAAAGACAAAAAGGCCTAAAAGCAGATTAAAACCCGAGAAAAGAAGTCACGTCATTTTTCAAGGGGTGAGGAGACTCACCCCTGGCATCCGAGGTGGCCTGTGGGCGCCGGACGGCAACCCGGAGGCGTCTTTAAAACACTGAGAGAGCTCTGCCCTCGTGGGGTCCTCCGCCCGCTGCAGACGCGTTCCAGAAAGGAGGCTAGAAGGAAGACGTTTTTAGAGAAGCGTAAAGCGAGGGAGTTGCCATTGGCAGAATTCCGACGGGAGCAGCAGGAAGGGGCCGTGTGTCCCGGACATGCTGACGTGCGGACACGTCTGACTTCACGGGGCGTCGAGCGCTGCTCCTCCGTGTGCGGCCTGGAGGCCGGGGCGGGCTGAGAGCCGGGCCGGCGGGAGCGCGGGAGGAGCGAGCCTCGTGGAAGCCTGCTGCGTCCTCGGGAGGTGGCGGGAGCTGCGGGGCACCTCGTCTCATGCAGGGGACACTGAAGGACGACCCGAGAATGTCAGTTCCACAGTAAGCTAATACGTACGTGAGATAATACAACAAACCTGACTGATTTAAAAGGAAGCCACCCCCCCAAAAAAAGGAAAAATGAAAGGACAGAAAACGGGAAACAAGTTGTAAGATGGCAGATTTATACCGGATTGTTTGTGACTCCATGAGCGCGGCCTGACCCCTCTGACGGAAAGGCACAGACCGTCAGACTCGGTTAAATAGAAATCCAGGGCACCTGGGTGGCTCAGTGGGTTAAAGCCTCTGCCTTGGGCTCAGGTCATGATCTCAGGGTCCTGGGATCGAGTCCTGCATCCGGCTCTCTGCTCAGTGCGGAGCCTGCTTCCCCCCCCCCCCCCTGCCCCCCTGCCTGCTTGTGATCTCTGTCAAATAAATAAATAAAATCTTTAAAAAATGTTAAAAAAAAAATAGAAATCCAGAAACATGCCGGGAGTTAGAGGTTGGACAGAGACACACCGTGAAGCCACACACGAAGAAGACTGGTGCCCGCGGCCATGCCAGAGCATGCGGGTCCACGTGGAGGCTGTCCCCGGCTCACAGGACAGTGCGGTAGTCCGGACGCGAGATGCAGTGCTGCCTACGCGCTGGTCACAGAGCCTCAGAAGATGCAGGACAAAACCGACGGTAATAAAAGGAGAAACGGCGAATCCACAGCCGGAGACGGTGACGCACCCGTCGAGATGGCGGAGGAAGGAGACGGGAAAATGCCGGAGGATCTCAGAGACTCGGCCGGTGCGGCTGATGAACGCGCCCTTGCCGGACGGTGGCTGGCGACGCACGCAGTGAGCAGCCGCGGGGGTGCGGTGCGTGCCAGGCTCGGACGCCGGGCTCCGCGGGTTCCGGAGGGTGGGTGCGACCCCCGGGATGCTCTCAGGTCGGCGCAGGTCAGCTCCCACTTGTTACCAGAGAGGCAGTTTCCCAGCGTGGGGGTGAGAAGGGTACAATTTGAAGGAACCCGCGAGCCGGAGAAGACATCACGGTGGAGACCGGGAGCCCTCGTGGCGGGAGCAGCAGAGAAGGCAGCACACCCAGACTTGGGGTGCGGCTGCGGCAGAGCTCTGCGTGCCTCCCTCTGGAGAAGAAGCTGAGAATCTCGGGGTTGGTCTCAGTCTCAGAAAGCTGGAAAAGCAGCACCAAACTGAATTCTGAGAAAATATGCAGGAAGAAGCAGGAATCCATGAAATATAAAATTGATGCATATTGGACAACTCCGTCAGAGCCAGAGTTTGTTTTGTTGAGAAGGATTAATAGTGAATCCCACAAGATCAGTCAGGAAACGGAGAGAACATACAAATTGCTGGCATCGGGAATGACAACGGCTAGATCATGGACACCACGCACTCGGCAAACAGAGCTTTGAAGATGCCGTGACGCGACTTTATGTCAACAAACTTGCCTGTGCCGGCGGGACACCTAAATTTTTTTTTTTTTAGAAAAAAATGTAAGTTACCAAGACGTACGGAAAGTCTGGAGAGTCCGGAATTTGTTACAGAAATGAAACGAACGGTTCCGTAGTTTCCATTGCTAAAATGCTACCAAGAAAATTCGAGACCTCGGTGATTTTACTGGTGAGTTTTTCCAGATGTTTGAGAAATAAATATTCCCAGTTCGCACAGACTCTGGAGTGAAACGTGGAGAGACGGACACGTGTCGCCCAGCTTGACGAGGCTGCAAGCTGTGATTCCAAATTCCTGCGACGGCGTCACAAAAAGGAAGGTGACGTTCTCTCACGACCCTAACCACACCACTAACGGGCTTGATCTGACAGTATGTAAAAGGGCGATAACATTGTCCCAAAGCGGGGCTCATTCTGGGATGTGGAGTTGGTTTACTTTCGAGAATAACCCACACAGGCCGCCATGTTCTTGGAGCAGGACGGTCTGCTGGATCACCGCAGCGAGCGTGTGCGCCCAGCGGGCGGGGGCAGAGCTCTCAGCGGGCTGGGGGACGGGAGAGCCTTTAGTCTCGTGCTGGGGTCTTCCAGGGCCCCGCGTTAGTACCACACTGGCTGCTGAGACGTGAAAAGCGTCCCCCCTGAGACCGAGGGCGAGACGCGGGGTCTGGTCCTGTTCTCCTCCCTCCGGCGCTGGAGAGCGTGTCCACTGCACACGTGAGGCAGAAGCGACAGGTGTAAGGGGAACCCGGGGGGAACAAGGCCCCGCAGAGACAGCGTGGCTGCGTTGCTGGGAAAGGTGGGCGAGCCTGCGATGAACTCAGAGCTAAGAAGTGACGGTGACAGGGTCTGCATCCGAGGGGACACTGGGCCAGCAGCACAGCGTGCGAAGAAATGTGAACAGTGGTCCCGTTTGTGAGAGCACCGGGACCCGGGAGAGGCCTTCCCCAGCTGTTGGAGCAAGGGTGCTGCCGTGCGGTAGGGAATGGGGGTCTGTTCGGGGCTCGAGGCCGGGCTGGCGGGGTTTTGAGCCGGGAAAAGGGATCCTGTTGGGCCACCGGCAAGTCGACGTCCAGACACCCCCGGCCTTGCGTCTTGGTATTGCCTGTGCGGAGAAGAGCCGGCAGGGTCAGCTTCTACAGTGGGCGTGGTCCCCTGCGGCCAGCAGGCCCCTCCTGACTGTTGACCGGCTTGCACGCATCCCCATGTGGCCGCAGAGGGACCCCGTCTCCCCCCACACCCCGCAGGGGACAGACGCAGCAGTGGGCTTGGCCAGGTGCCACAGGATGCACGTGCTTTCACAGAACAAAAGAGTCTGCATCGCCTCTGAAACAGGGAAAGACGTTGTCTCACGAGCCAGCAAGCGCGGCACAGCTGGGAAGGCTCTGTCTCTTGGTGGGGAAGTGCTCCAGGCCGTGGTCCGTTCTTATGTGGCTGAGAGGGGCCAGGAGGGCACAGGCACAAGGCTGCCTTTGCCAGCAGATCCTTTCCCGAAACCCGCCTCCCGTGCTCAAGGACTTCAGTTAGAACGTGGACCCACGTGTGAGGGAGAAAGCACGGAAGCTTCTAGAAGACACCATAGGAGTCTGTCTGCACATCTTCATGGTGAGCGAACATTTCTTGCACAGATGAAAAGGTACCAAGTATAAAGCAGATCGACTTGATGTCCTTAAATCAACATACCTAGGAACGTTGGTACCGCGCAAGAGACAGTATTCACGTATGCGTATCTGGGAAGCCTTGATGTCCGTAATATATGAAGATCTCTGATAAATCAATAAGAAAGAGGCAGACGACCCATTTCAAAATCATGGAAGGGCAGAATCCTTAGGCAGGTCACAAAAGGGGACATCCACGTGGCCGGTAGCGCACAGACATGTCACAAAAGGGGACGTCCACATGGCCAGAGTACACGGATGTGTGCTCAGCGGGCGTCGTCAGAAGCAGGCCGGGGGAGCCCACGGAGCTCATTCCCAGCCCCTCCCCCCGCACCCACACCAGAGCACTCCTATGGGCAGCCTTGCAAGAGCCGGGAGGCTGTGCCGACGGAGGCGGACAGATGCTTCTCCTCCGGACCCTGCAATGCTTCCTGGGTTCACGCATTCTTTTTCCTGTGACCTTGCAGTCCTCCCCCAAGTGCACAGCCTGTGGCGAGGCACCTGTGTGTTCACCCGAAGTCACGCCGAAGGCAGCTCGTGGTGCTGGGAAGACAGCCAGCCGTGGGGCAGCGGCCAGATCCCCCGTGCTGGATTCCCGCATGGAGACTGTAGTGCTAGAAAGAACCAGCTGTCGCCAGCGGGGCCCACCGTGTGATCTCGGAGTGTCGAGCCAGAGAAGCCCGAAACCAGCGCGGAGGGAGGTCAAAACCAGGCCACGGTGATGGGCACGTTAGAAGCCAGACTATTCCCTTGGTTGGAGGCAGGGTGGTGGCGGGGGGCGGGGGGGGGGGGGTGGGGGGGCGCGGCCGGGTCCTGGCAATGTTCCATGTCGTACCTGAGGCCTTTCCTCTGTAAGAATTCAGATCTCTGCGCGTCTGATTTCTGGACTGCAGATGTGCTATTTTTCAGCCACGTTTTTTTTAAAAAGGAATGAACGGTCAGCAGTGTTTCTGAGAAACTATGAGAGATGAGATTATTTCCAGGAATTCTGCAAACCGCGAACAGGGAGATGACATACTACCCTATTTAACATGGGCGTGGCTGCGACACTGATCTCGCAGACTTCGGGGCACCGTCTGCAGGCCCGGCGGTCCTGGCCGGAGTGAGGGGTGCCCACCGCCCACCTTCTCCTGTCTGAGCCAAGTGCGGGCCACGGCCGGGAGCAGGTCAGCCGCCTGGCATCCGCCCTCCAGGTCGAGTCCACGGTCTGTCTCAGACCTGGTCAAGCCGAGCCAGTGGGTGGCGCCGGGTGTGCCTGGGCCGGATCCCGGCCCTCGCTGGGGACAGTCCACGGTCTGTGCCGCTGTGCCAGAGCGCCGTGTGTTGGCTGGAAATCCCATCGTCCTTGCACGATGGCCCCCGGCCTCTGGGCCCCAGTGCCGCTGTTTCGGGTTTGTGTGGGGAAGGGTTGCCGTGGTCGTGCCAGTTCTGACATTCTGGGCTTTGACGCGTCTCCAGGCGCTTCCTCCTGCTCACAAACGGCGTCATTTATTACTTGGAGAAATGCATGGCCAGCCTCGGGCCGCTGAACAGAAGCAGTTTCCCTGAGCCCGTGACTGGCTCGTGCCCTGACCCCTGCCCTCCCACCAGGGTCATGGACGTTCCTGCGCGGGGCCCGGGGTCGGAGTGCGCGGGAAAGGGGCCCCTTTCCCAGAGTCCCCAAGAACCCAGGGAGCCGGAGCCCGTGTGCCTCCTCCTGCCTCGCGCTTCTCACGGGAAAGCGCTCTCAGCCCCGCGGTCCAGCGGTCACGTTGGTTTGTGCGTTTCTTCCGTACAGAGTGGGACCCAAACCATCGGCCTTGGAGGGAGGAGAAAGCCGTCTTTGTTGGCGGCCTCTTGTGCTGGAAGACCATCACAGGGCTGTCTCCTCCCCACGGCCCCAGCGCCTTGCCAGCAAATCCCTAATCCCCAAACTGGGCCTTTGTGAGGAGAATAAAGGGGCGCTTTCTGGTCCTCTGGGGAGATCAGGTGTCCCAGCCATTTCTTGCTGCCCTGTCTTCTGTCTTGCTGCAAGCTGCTGGGGGAGGGGCGGGCCGTACCTGTGCAGGTGAGGACATGCAGGCCCTCTTTGTCCCCAGCTGCCGGGCCGCCTCTGCCGGCCCAAGGCTAGGGAAGGTGGCTGTGGTCTCCGGCACATCTGTTGCCCCGTGTCTCGGTGCTCCTGCCAGTTGGTCTGTAGGCGTCATGGTGGTTTTTCCAGCCCCTTCTCCCAGGGTACGTGCTTGGGGGAGCCTTCCTGCATTTCGGGCCCCGTGTGCACAGACGAGGGGCCCTCGGGGACTGTTGGGCAGACCTGGGAGGCTTCCTGAACGCCGTGCCCAGGCGGCGTCCCCACCGGAGCCAATGGTCATGTGGCCTGGGCCGGGCCAGGCCCTTGAGAGGTGGCACTCACGCCGCTCTCTGGGGGCAGCGCGGTCCCTCACGGCTTCCCCTCCGGCTTCTGCTGACGCGTCATCTTCACGCGCACCTGCTGACACAGCGAGGTGCTTCCTCCTCTCGCTCCTTTCCCCGACTCTGGGCGAGGCTGCCGGCGGGGCTGGGGGAAGCCGGGGAACCTGCCAGGTGGCACAGCCAATAAGCGCCCTGGGCCTTGCCGTCTGGGCTGGGGTGTGAGCACTCAGCGAGGAGACCCCCACTCGGTCCCTTTTGGTGGGAGCGAGGGTGCTCGGCAGCGTCCAGAAGGGACGCGGGACGGGTCTGACCAGTGGCACAGTGGTGTGCTAAGCACCTGGGGCCGTGGGGCCCTTGTCCCCAGGACACTGAGGCCCCGAGCATGCTATGCTGGGCCAGAAGCCATGGCTCGGCTCCGTGCCAGCCCCTCCCGCGGCCGTCCGCCCACATCGGGAAGGGGAGGCGGTAATTGCCACCTTGGACCAGTAGCGCTTGTCAACAGATTTTGTAGATCTTTTATTTTATGTTCATTTCTCCGTGTATTTATTTCTGTGAAGGCCTCTGCCGACGTTGGGGGAAGAAGTTCCGTCTGCAGTAGCGTGGTGTGGGGGCAGAACGTTGGTTTTGGAAGGAGAGTTGGGTTAGCGGGGGCCTTTCTATGCCCCTGGGGCATCCGCACCACCCCCTTACCCAAGCGTGAGCATGCCCACCTTACAGGTCGTGAGCCCCACTGGAGAGAGGAGCGCTGGCCTCCCGCGTGGTCCCTGCCGTGGCTCCCGGAGCCGGCCCTCGCATGGGCACAGGGCCTCCCGCAGGCCTTTATCCAACTGGGCTGAAATCGTCTCTGTGACTTGTTGGTTTCTGTGCCCAGCCAAGCCTGTCGGTACGCGGGTCTTTGTCTGCCCGCTGTGCCCCCGGGGCTCACGTGGGGTGGGTCAGCAAGGGCTGGGGAAGTGTGTGGGAGGGATGGTGTTCTCCCTGCTGCCCAGGCCATGTGACCGCTGTCTGGCGGGGGGCCCATGGTGAGCTCTGCCCTGGCCAGCACCTTGCCCTGTGGCCCCAAGTGGCATTGGGGGGTGGGTGGGAAGGTGGTCTTGTCACGAAGGGAAGAGAGTGGACAGGCCAGTGGTAGTCTCCAGAGCCTCCTTTTGGACTCCCCAGTGCAGAGTGTCCTGGAGATGCGGATCCTGCAGAGGGAGGCTCCGTGAGGGAAGGCCAGTCTCGCATTTCAGCCCCAGCCCGTTGCCCAGACACATGGAGGGGGGCTCGACCCGGGTTTGGGCTGGCATTGGGAGACTGGGGGGCAGCGGTACCCTGCCCTCTATTCCTGTGCCGGCATGATCTCTGGGCAGGGGAAGGGTGCTATGCTCAGAGCCAGCACCTGGGGCCAGAGTGAGGGCAGGAGAGTCGCTGAGGAGGCCCGGGTGCAGCTTGGGGGACAGGGTCAGCTGGGGAGGAAGCTGCTCCAACCAGGGGGCCAGGGCAGCCCCTCCCACGCCCCTGGTCTCAGGCGCACTGTCCTTGTGGCTTCTTGCCCTGGATCTCCTCTGCTGGAATTGGAGCCTGGAGCCCCAGCTTCACATTCTTCCTGTTCTGGGTTCCTTGGCCTCTTGGCCTCAGTGTCCTTATCTGTAAAATGGGCTCAGGACTCTTTGCAAGGTGGTTGGAGGTGTCAGAGACAGCTGGCCGGGAGGAGCTTGGCCATACTGGGAGGCACGGAGCCTGGGGTCGCCAGGTGGCTCTACCCGTTCTCCAGCCTTTCCTGATGCCGATCCCCTTCTCTTACAGATGCACACACACTCACACATGTACGCGTGTGTAGCTACACATCACACACACCCCAGCCCTGATGTGAAGCGAGCTCGGCTGACCTGGGGTGGGGAGCGGGCTGTGAGCCCGGGCTTGGCTTTCTGATGCGGGGAGGGGCTGAGGTGGGCATGGCGGTCGTCTTTGCTGTTGCATGTTTTCCATGTGAAGCCACGGCTCCAGAGTGGGACCCAGGCCCGCCTCCCACCCTCCCTCACCCTGCGGGGTGTGCAGTGTGGAGACAGCCCCCCACAGGCAGCCCTGCACGTCCACTCACTTGTACTCAGAGTCCTATCAGAGAGCGAATTGTTAATTGAAGGAAAAAGGCACATTTTATTGAATTCCAAGATCAGGTAAATCAAAGCAGTTGACACAGAATAGAAAGACATAAAAGGCCCCCTGGCACCCCTCCCCCGGGGTCCAGTCTCCGTGAAGGTGTGTGCAGGACGCACTGTCCCCCGTGGCGTGCGCGCCATGCTGTGTGGGTTTGTTTCCACAGCGCCTGCCTGGCGGCTAGACCCTGACCGTGACCTGTGGCCGCCCCCAGAGTGGACTTGCGGTGGGCTCACAGCCCTGTGAGGAGCTGCATTTGTGTCCATGTGTGAAGGGGCATTTCTCGGGTGTCAGCAGGAGCTGGGGACACGAGGAGTCTGAACTCCAGCAGGGCTGTGGGCGGGGGGCTGCTGGGTGCGTCCCAAAGCCAGGCCTAGGGGGCCTGAGGTGGGCTTGGGGTGTCTGTTGGACCCTGGTCCCTGTAGTGGCCCCACGTGGCAAGGCCCTGTGGCTGTGGGTCCTTTCCCCTCCGAGAGTGCAGGCTGAGGGCCCTGCAGACCCCTGGAGGCCCCTGGGGCCCAAAGCCGCGAGCCCCGGGAGCAGCTGTGGCCTGAGCCGGGTTGGCAGCCCGGCGCACCCGCGCTAACTGGTCTGTCTCTGTTGCCGGCAGAGTCTCCGGGCCCCTTTTGCTGAGCTGCCTGATGATGAAAAGATCTTTAATGGGAGTGACAGCATGTGGCAGGGCCAGGAGCAGACGCTACTTCCAAAGATCACGGAGGAGGACCTGGAGGCCATCCGGCTGCGCGAGGAGGCCATCCTGCAGATCGAGGTGAGGACCTGGCCTATGGAATGTGTGTGGGGGGTGGGATTGTGTGAGTGACGGTGCCACAGGCCTCTTGTCCTGGGGTGCTGGAAGTGCATTGGGAATACAGCGGGGACGCTGGCTCCATGGACAGTGGGGCTGAGCCCCCCAAGCCCCCGCGTGTAGATGTGGGTGCGTTTCCCCCCCACCCCGGCCTCTGTCTCTGCATCTGTCTAGGACATTGGAGCTCCTTCCAGGGGTTCCGTTTCTGGATGCATATTCTCTGAAAGCAGCTTCTTCTAGAAAGACAAGAACCTGGGCAAGTTGGTAAACTGAGTCAGCGGCACAGACTGTTGCTGTGTTTGCTGTCCGCCGTGGGAGAAGGTGGATGCCCCCCAGTGAGGTGGGGCTCAGTCCCCTTACTTCTGGGGCCCCCTCCCCGCTTCAGCCACTGCCTCTGTGAGGACCCATCCCTTCACACTGTCCTGCTTCCTGGAGGGGAAGGTCCACCAGCTTGTGGCCTGGGCAGGAGGTGGCACGGGGACATGGGGGCTCCCCTCTGCTGAGACATCCAGAGAAGAACCAAGCACACGTATACACGGAGAGCCCTCTCTGCTGGCACAGCAAGATCGGCTTTCCACCAGAAGCTGAGAAAGGGATCCAAGCATGATTGCCCCTGAAGACAGGGTGCTGGGGTCCTCAGAGGTGGGGAGACTTACTTGCCTTCTCTTTGGCTCGAGAACTCCGGTCCCTATAGGAAGGGCCCAGCGGCCCCTCTGGCGCACTGTCTCTGGGTAGTAGGAAGAAGGGGCAGAGGTTGGGAGGCTGGGCAGCCGGGTGGGGGCGGGGGGCCATGCTGTGCTTGAGGAGGGGGCCTTGTCCTGGTGCTGGGAGCTGAGGGCAGGACCCTGGGCATGAGGACCTGGGCAGGGCGAGGGTTGCCCCTGGGAGAGGCCAGGAACCCCTGAGCAGGTGAGTGTGCATCTGAGAGCGAAGGTGAAGGGGAGGCCTCCAGGCTGGGGTTCCGAGGAGCCCCTGTGTGAGTAGGGTACCTCCTGCATTGGGCAGCCCAGGCCTGGGCCCTGCTCTGGTTCTCTGTATGGTCACTAAGCAGAGGGTGGGTTTTACCAGGGCCGATCAGCCCCCCTTAGCTGCGGGGGAGGGGCCTGGGGCTTCGGGCCTCGGCCCCCCCTTGGACTTGGGGTAGCGTGGGAGCTGCCTGAATTCAGCCAGTCCCTTTGTGGCCCTCGGAGCCTCGGGGTGGTCAGCAGGGGGACCGCTGTAGCCAGGCTTGCGGGAGCTAGAATCTCTGTGTGTGGCACAAGGGGGACGTGGACACGTGGTCAGCCCTTGTCTGTGGGTCTGTCTCCCAGACTGCATGGCTGGCCCTGGTGACGGAGGCTCACGGGCAGACAGGGAGGGAGGGGCCCGCAGTGCCGGCGGGACAGGCTGGAGCCCAGGGGACAGGTGGGCAGCCCCAGGCCTCACAGGGCCAGCCTGGAGCCCAGCTGCTCAGGGTCTCGGGCCTGTCAGTCCAGAGCTACAGAGGACAGGGAGGGGTGTGGCGGTGTGGCCGCAGCCTCAGGAGCATGTGGGCGGCTCACAGGCTTCCCTGTGCAACGGAGCAGGCTTCTTACCACCGGGGCAATCTGCTCCCCACCTTCTTCCCTTTGCCCCTCTCAGCTCCATGCGCCCGTCCCCCTTCCTCTGGCTGCTGGCTGTCCACCAGCACAGGGCCCCCAGGCGGGGTTTCTGTGCCCGTGCCCAAACCCCTGGCCTGCAAAGCTGGACGCGCTGTCCCTCCACCCCTTGCTTCCCTCCTGCTCTGCTGCTTGCGCTCTTCCTGCGGAGGCGCTGGGTCCTGTGGACGGGTGACTCCGCCCCCGCCGGCCGGCCCCGCCCCCTCAGCCCAGCTCCACCCAACTCAGCCCCGCCCCACCCCGCCCTGCTCTGTTGCCCCGACCTGCTCAGCCCCACCCTGCCCAGCTCAGCCTAGCTCCGCCCCGCTTGTTTCCACCACACCCCTGCTCAGCCCAGCTCCCCCCGCCCCCCGTGTCCCCCCTCCCACTAACCCTCTGTCCCCCAGCTCTGCCCCACCCCACTCAGCTCCTCCTTGTCCAGCCCAGCTCAGCCCAGCTCAGCCCTTCTCCCTCAGCCCTGCTCTGACCTGCTCTGACCTGCGCGGCTGGGTCACTTACAGACTGCATTGGCACAGCTGTCCCCGGGCCTGGCCTCAGCCATCCTCTGTCCTGATCCCTGGCGTTGTGGGCCTGGATGCTGCAGGCTTACCCTCCCGTCCCCAAGTACTAGCAGAGTGGCCTAGGGCAGACCCAGGCCCTCCCTGAGTCTCAGCTTCCCTCCTGTGGGAGGTGCTGGCCCACTCCCATGAGGGCTGTCCGATCTCGGAGGGTTGGAAGGAGGGCCGCAAGGCCACGCTGTGCGGCCAGCCTGCGACACGCCTGCCCTAGACGGTTCCCACACTATCTGCAGTTTGGGCTGGTGACTAGAGCTGGGAAGGAAAGCACCTGTTTTCCTGCCGGGACACCACCCCCGGAGAGTTGTGCCTGGCAGCGGCCCCGGGGATGGCTGTGCTCCTGCGGAGGGGGCCGAGCCAGGCTCTCAGGACACCGTCACCCTCTTCCTGATGAGGGAGGCCACCTCCTGGGGCCCATGTGGCCTGAGCCCTGGCTCGTCCTGGGCAAGGTGCGTCTGGAGGGGGTGTCCAGCCACCTGCAGGAGTCAGAGGATGGGCCTCTCCAATGAGGAGTCAGGGGGCTTGAGGCACAGCCCCCCTTCTGCCAGGCTAGTTCTGGGACTCTCTGGGGCTGCTTCTCCGTGCCCCTGATTTGGAAGCAGCTGGCCTCTAGACTCTGAGCCTAGGGTCCCTTCCTGACACTGGTCCTAGGTGGGCTGTGACCTGGGTGACCCCGGACTCCCGTGGCCCTAAGGGGCTCGGTATCAGGGCTGCTGTAAAGCGGGAAGGGCTATTTCCGTCCCGCTGGGAGCGCAGGCTTTAACTGGGCATGGCTGGGAGGAAGCAGGACCACAGAGGCTCTCCGTTAAGCTTCATCTAGGGCTGCTGCCCACCCCCAACACTGTGGGCTGGCCGGTGATGGGCGGTGGGCAGCTTTGCCCCCCGGGCCTGTGTGCCGGACCTTGGTGGTCTGTCCGTCTACCACAGCTGTGCTGGAGCCCTGCTGGCGGCCAGCTCCTTCTCTGTGGCCTCGGCGCTCGCCTCCTGGGAGTCCGGCCTGTGGGGCTGAGTCCCCACTTCCCGTTCTCACTGACCGTGGACCCTTGTCCTGTGCTCTCCACAGCGGATTATGCCCGGCAAGGCCATGGCCAGCCTGGGCAGAGCTGGCCCCATGGTCCACAGCCTCTCACATCTCTTCTAGCCTTAGGGCCTCTCTCTGAGCCCATTCCCTAGCGCTGGGGACACCCTCAGATAATGGGCTGTGGGCAGCTGCCTCTGAAACCCTTGACGAGCCCCCTGTCCAGAAGAAGAGAAGGTACGTGTCCAGGGTCTCATGCTCCAAGGCTACAGGCCAGGAGGCCCCTCACTCCTTTCTCCCGGGAATGAGGCTGCCCGGGAGGGTGGCTAGTCCGGTGTCCTCACAGCGGCAGCCAAGCCCACCTGTGGTCCAGCATGGCCTGCCACCACCAGGGCAGCCAGCCGGTCCCGGCAGAAAGGGCAGACTCGCAGCGGAGCTGGGGGCCCGTTGTGGTGGTCGCCAGAACTTCCTTGTCCCCATGTGGGGAGGGGCCAGCTGGCCTCTGGCAGCTCTTGGTGGCAGAGGGGAAGTGGAGTTCTGGCCCAGGGTTGAGCCCCAGCCATGCCGCTGCCTGGCCATGGGAGCGCCAAGGGATCTGGGAGCTTCGGTATCTCTGTAAGACGGGACCCTGGTCTCGGAGGCTGGTGAAAGGCTGAAGGGAACCCGGATGATCTTTGCGAGCCCGCAGGTGACCGTGCACCGTCGAGCTGGACTGCCCCCAGGGGTCTCACCTGGGCAGAGCCAGATCTGGCGAGTGGGGGGGTGGGCGGGCAGGGTGTAGCTCACAGCTGCCCCCATGCCCCCCAGCCCCTACCTCACCCCTCCCTGGGAGCTCCTGGAGGCCCGTGCCCCAGTTCACACCACAGTTCACACCCTGCCAGGCCTGGGGCAGGTGTGAGCTGAGCTGACTAGGGGTTCACCCTAGCGGGAGGCTCGGGGGTGCGGATGGCCTGCGGCCTCACCTGGGCCCTGGTGGTTGAGGTGGTTATGGTGGCGCAGATGTGTGGGGTGCCGTTAGGAACCGCATGGCAGACGGGTTGGGGGTCCCCCAGGCCCTCCGGCACCGACCCGGGGAGCACACACACTTCCCTCGGCCCCTTTCCGCCAGCTACCCCGGCTCTCTGAACCCGCTGGCGCGTTCCTGCCCAGACCCTGTCCCGCAGACGCTCCAGCACCTTCCTCCTGCCTTGTAGGTTCCGGTCTTGGCGCAGGTGTTGTCCGTCCGAAACTCGGGGTTCCCCTCTGCGTCGTCGAACGTGCCGTGTCGCGGACCGTCTTGGGATTTTTCTCTTTGCGAGAACAGAGCCTGTGGTCGTCGCGGCGTCCTAACCGCAGAGGACGCACGACGTGACTGTCGTGCAGACAAGTGGCTGGGTGGGAGGATGCGGGACAGGTGGGTGGGAGACGGGTGGAGGGGACGGAGGGATGGATGGCGCGTGGGCGGCTGTGCGGGCCGTGCAGGCATGAACAGGGTTACGTGCCGGGCCTCCCGAGCAGGGCTGGGACTCGACGAGGCTCCATTGCCTGTTTATACGCCGCTTTTTCAGCCCTCACAACAGCCCCGCGAGAGTGAGCGCTCCTGTGTTCCAATTTTATCCGAGCCCTGCGGAGGCTGAGGGAAGCCACGTCACGTGGCCGGCGGCGCAGCGCGGTGTGGCGGGGCGGGGACTCGGGCCGGGGACTCGGGCCGGGGACTCGGGCCGGGGACTCGGGGCGGGGACTCGGGGCGGGGACTCGGGCCGGGGACTCGGGGCGGGGACT
>ML111554.1:0-11410 GCA_003697995.1 Taxidea taxus jeffersonii
CGGGGAGCCTGCTTCTCCCTCTGCCTCTGGCCCCATCCCAAGCCCCTCCCACCCTGCTCATGCTCTCAAATAAATAAAAATCTTAAAAAATAAATTAAAAAATAAAGACACTTCTTAATATCAATTTTCTCCCCAAGAGTGTGGCAGTATTCTGTAAACACTGAATTATGACAGTAGTTATTTTTTGCTTAGAACAGTACTTTAAAATAATTCTGGATGGCTGAGGGTTTCTGGCCAAACAAGTAAGTTAAGGAGAAAGTACCTCAAATTCCTGAAACAGTTCAGACAGGATGAAGAAGTTACTGTGGAAACTGACTCTTTTTTTTCTAGAAGCCAGGCCCACTGGAGAGGAGGCACGCCCTGGGCCCCACCTGGGCTCTGCTGACATCCTTCCTGGTTCACCCTCTTTGGCAGAGCTGCCGCAGGGATGGGGACAGTCACGCCACTGACCACTCCCTAAACTACATGTGAACCTGACCTTGAATGAAGAGCTGCATTTTTCCCATGTCTCTCTGGACAACAGATGAGCCAGCCCAGCAGAAATGATCTCTTTTGCTTTGGTTTAGTTCTTTGGGACACTGCCACCATGGTGGTATGTTTATAGAAACATATGAAGTCTTTTCTCAGGAACTTCCTCATCAGAGTGTCACTACTCTGGGAGGCAGAGAAAGCAAAGATTTCCACTTATCCCAAAATAACAGACTTCACTCAGTCTGCATGATTATAATGAAGGTGAGTATTCTTTCCACTTATGAATGGCCATTAGTTATTTCTTTGTGAGTTGCTAGTGGTCACTTTTCTACAGAGGTCATAGGACACTCTAGCCCACAGAATGGTATGTGTCCAGTGATGTTCAGCAAAGGAAGATAATGGGGCCTTCCTTAGGGTATGGCTACCGAGATTCTTGATTCAAGATTCCCGATCACCACATGCAACCAAGCTGATGGGGCATGGGGATGTCCAATAGTCCAATGGCTTAAAACAGTTTCACAACAGCTATGGTGATTAAGCCAAGGGAAATAGAATTAACTAAACCATTTCCACTTGTATTTCTAAAAAAAAAAAAATCACAACAGAAGAAGAGCTCATCATCTGGATGTTCGGATGCTCACACTGTCCTGTGAATGATGAGCTGGATCTAAAGTTGACCAAAGACGGCTGATATGCATAGGAACCCACTCGGGGGCTCAGGAAGGACTGGATTCATCTACAACTCAAATAAAACCTGGACCAGACTTCTTGGCTACCTTCCCAACCCACGGTCATTAAGCAGAATCTCTCTGGAACATCTAAAGATAAAAGGTTTACTGATAACACCATCCATCACACTGCTAATACATTTGTTTAAAAACCATCATTAGCAAAGTTATTTCAGAGTCTGGGTTAAAGAGAGAATGATGTCACTTAATATACTTGTTTTTATTATATACTGGAAATTATATAACTAATTGATAATTACCCTCCTTGTCTTGGCTGCTAGGGAGCTCAAATCTTCAAAGTTTTCCTTTTTCCTTCAATATTTCGCTTTGCTTTTTTTACTGTATAGTTATAGTTTTTGGTCTTGCTGTATACCATGATTTAAAAGCAAGCTGCTTCAAATCCTTTTTTAATGTAGCTAAGGTTTAACTAGTGTTTATTTTCTACGTTCAAATACAAAATTGCTGTGTGAACAAAACAGTAATCAATTCACTACATCCCAGAAGCTGGTGAGGGCAAAGAATAAACAGTAATGACTAATTCTGAGTTAGCAACCCTCCCGGGAGTGTCTAGTGAGATCAAGGGGGTGATTTATAAATTTCCCAAAAAAGGAAAAAATAAGTTGTGTTCCCAAATCAAATGATTAAAGGGAGTAAAAATCCAAAAACTTCAGAGAAAATTGTACAGCCTATCTGTTTTCCATTGCAGGTTAGTCAGGAGGGGAAGAGGAGTACGAAGGAAGTGACAGGACCACCGCCTGTAAGATACACTTAGGAGGGGCGCCTGGGTGGCTCAGTGGGTTAAAGCCTCTGCCTTCAGCTCGGGTCATGATCCCAGGGTCTTGGAATCGAGCCCCACATCGGGCTCTCTGCTCTGCGGGGAGCCTGCTTCACCCACCCCCTCCCGCCTCTGTCTGCCTCTCTGCCTACTTGTGATCTCTGTCAAATAAATAAATTAAAAAAAAAAAAAAAGATACACTTAGGAAAAATAACCTCTGCTTCATGAGCCTACATAAAAAGACATACAAAATGAATCAGTTCATTCTGACTGGCTCCCATGCTCTTTAACTAAGTGAAGAGGAATGTGGTCTCCCCATAAGACCACACACTTTCTCTGATCCAAGACTGATCTCTCTACTTGCCCCAAGGAGCCACCCCGCTGCACCCTCTTGAGCGTGCGGACCAGGTTCCCATCCGTGGGACAGTACTCACATCAGGCTTGGTCGGTGCCACTGAGTGGTCCGGTTGTTGTGGTTTACGTAGTAGGTCCTACCGAGATTGTCCACTTTCTCTTCCCAGCCGGGGGGCAGTGGCGGAGGAGGGAGCTCCTCCTGGTGCTGAGAGGCCGAGTCATTGGAGTCCACCACCTCCCAGCCATGCTGTGGAATAAAAGCAAATGAAGATCGTTGAGGTGGGCCCTTTGGACGTGAGGAGAAGAAACAATCGCAGGGTGCTCAGAGTCCTTCTTCCTTGCTCCTTGGCACTCTGGCTCGCTCGTTCACTGGCTTGATGAGCCATGTGTGAAGACCTTCCCAAAAAGGGAGAAAAAATCAATTCTAGACGAGTCTCAAAAAAAATTCTGAGCAATGACCAATTAATTGTGCTGCCCTTGAACGTGACCGCACTGTACAGAGCAACACAGCTTTGGATACGCACAGTGTGTTGATTCCCGAATGTTCTTTCCACGCACAGGTTTGTTACTTTGAGTTGAAGGCCCCCACAGGACGGTGCAGAGCCGCGCCAGGGACGTCACCACTGCTGTCTTTTCGACGCCCCCATAAGGTTAAGAGGGAGCCAGGACAATGAGCCGTACCACATGTGTGTTCTACCAGAGATCACAGGGGGTTAGGAGGCCCAGGCTCTATCACTCCCCAGGCAAATGGCATCATGGCCAACTCTAGAAGCCTGGAAGGCTCCCACTCTGCATGGAGTATGAGCATGAGAGCAGAAGCCCAGGAGCAGCTTTCCACTTAGGCCCTCCTCACTTGCTGCTGCCCCATTGACAGGCTTCATGGTACCAGAGTTATGAGTTACATTTTTGTAACACATATTTTAGGCATTAAGTATTCCCTCCTAACATCCCCTAGTAAAGTCACTGGAAAATTAAACCCATTCACGGGTTAGTGCAGTTGGAAAGCTACAAGAGTGTAAAAAATTCCCTGGATTTGAGATAAAAATCTGCCGATGTGCTTATGAAATCTTAACATTCATACATGCCTACCATCCGCTTTGCTCCTCCCCATAGAGAGAATGTGCACAAGTTACACACGGCCCGGAAATGTGACCACTTGGCCTGGAAAGGGTTCTGATAACGTGCCCCAACGCATAATTCACGAATCACGTATATGCCACAGCTGCAAACAGATGTGCAAGTAAGCCCCAGAGAGGCCCCGTTTAATGCATATTTTCAGAACAACAGGAAAATTTGCCTAATACAACAGCACTGTCTGAAGCATGCACAGGGAAGGTGGGCCCCGCGATCTAGGCATGGGACTAGGGAATTACGAAAGGCAGCTAGCTATGCCAGGAGGGAAGAAAAATTCCTCTGGACAGCTACTTCCAAAATGGTTTCTCTAGAGGAGTGCTTTCCTAGTGCATCACCTGTGGGCCAAACACATATGAAACTTGGAAGAGCTTTTCTAAATCATTTCATCTGCTTTGAAGCAATTCCAAGCGCTATGAGGAAATTTACAATGAGCTCAAGTCCAAAGAAATAAGATGAAATAGGGTGAGCCGAATTTCACACAGGCAAGGGGCTGTTCATAAAACGCGGGTACAGCGTTTTATCAAGAGAAGCCTCCTCAATTATTGAGTGCTGTTAACATAAAGTGAGAAGTTAATTTTTTTTAATTAATTTATTTTTAAGCAAAGCCAACGACATCAGTAGAGGATCACAGATTCAAAGACCCAGGTACATTTTTCCGCAGTTAAGTTTTATCCACTTTTATTTCCGTAAATTATAAAGTCTTACATGAAATGTAAGTATGATCTTGGGCAAAGAGAACAGACGAAGACCTGCAGCTCTGCAACTTACCTCCATGTCATCCCTCTGCTCACTGTTTTCCTCATCCTGACCTCCATTTTTCGGCATATAGGCCATTTTCAATCGCAAAAATCCCTTAACTCGAGATTTATGACTGTGTAATGGAAGAAAATCGGTTATAAAAGACATGACTTGGTTACATCTTTCATATTTATGATGACTTTTAAAAAAAGACACAAAACGAAAATAACCCGAAATCTTCCTCAGAGAAAACCAATGACCGAAGCACGAAGGACAGCTGCACCCCAAAGGCTCACCTTCTTGGTCTAAGGAGAAAATCCTTAAACGTATAGGGTCGCTCCATGGTCGGATCTTCTGTCTATAGGAAGAAAAAGTAAGTTTCAAAACTCCTGATACTGTTGTATTTTAGATATATCAAACTGGGTCACAGAGAACACACACCGGGGAGGTAAAAACGGGGTTGGTTCCTCACCCAGTTATTGATGATGAATTATTTTACAGGTCACAAAACTTTACCCAAGATCCACTAGGTGTCACTATCAACACCCATTTTTAGGAGCCAACCCCAGCCTTAGACAAATGACAAAATTACAGTAGTCACTGCCAAGTCTAATTTCTAACCACAGGGTGCAGGCCTCAATCTCAATGCTCGTTAATTCTGGAGAACCAGTGGTCACTGGTGCCTTCCTGTCCCTGGGATCCAAGAAACCTAAAAATGGAATTAACAGGAAAATATGCCTGTGAAGGCGATTCTGCTTTACATTTAACATTAGAGTATCATATCATTAGCCCAAGATAACTGATTAAGACTATCTGCTCCACGGAGACCATTCGAGGTAGCACCATTAATCAGCCTCTTAGTGCGTATTTCATGAAGCTAGGAAAGGTAACTGTGATATTTTTTAAAGAAAATCAGTACTCATTGTGCCGAATTCACTGGTCAGAGCAAGAAGGAAGTTAGAAAAATAAACGTTATTATTTCATTAATTTTTAAATACTGTATGTAGCAAAACCTCAAATGCCCAGGCTCTTTAAAATAAGGTAAAATATTTACTTTTGTAGTGAAAGAGACAAACCACGGTATTATGATGTACTGATTTATAGCAAAGGGATGCATGTATGCATTTATACTTGAAATACCTTATGTCATTCCGTACATTAAACTCCCAACGGCTTCCCACTCTGCTTACAATAAACTGAACGTTCTTTCCTGTATGTCCTACAAGATTAGACATAACCTGGCTCTTAACTACTTGTAATGTCACTGTGAAGCAGCCTTTCTATTCGCCCCTTGCTACAAGGATCCTGGCCTCATCTCTCCTGGTTCACATCACATCCGATCCTGCCCTAAGCAGGTCCTTCTGCTGGACAGCTCTGTCTCCAAATGGCCACAGCTGGTTCCACTACGGAACCCAGGTGTGAGATCCCAGGTCGTTATGCGCAGACACTGCATCCTAACTGCCACCACCTGCTTCCCCTTACCACCCTCTATCAGAGCATTCCAGTCATCTTCCCCCCTTGCGCCATCTGAAATTATCTTATTCACTTATTTACTAATTTGTCGTCTATCACTTTCATAATTAAACTCATGAGATTGGAGACCTGGATTTGCTCACCAGTAAATCTCTGGTGG
Source organism: Taxidea taxus jeffersonii (assembly GCA_003697995.1). Classification (NCBI taxonomy): domain Eukaryota; kingdom Metazoa; phylum Chordata; class Mammalia; order Carnivora; family Mustelidae; genus Taxidea; species Taxidea taxus. The sequence continues at coordinate 5,834 of ML111554.1, forward strand.
CAGAAACACTGCCTGGCACGAAGCAGGCACTTGTACAAGCAGCTGACTGATTCATCTGATCTACAGTAAAGTATGAAGGCCATGAAAATTCATTGTTGCTGAAGGAAGTCAATTACATTCTCTGGGCGATCCTCTTTAAGGCAATCCTGCTAGACATTCTAAAAACATTTTCTGAAAAAAGAGGTTTCCAGATATATACCACTTCTTATGGAAAACTTATTAATCAAGAATCCTATTGGGGCACCTGGGTGGCTCAGTGGGTTAAAGCCTCTGCCTTCGGCTCAGGTCATGATCTCAGGGTCCTGGGATCCAGCCCCACATCGGGCTCTCTGCTCAGTGGGGAGCCTGCTTCCCCCTCTCTCTCTGCCTGCCTCTCTGCCTACTTGTGATCTCTGTCTGTCAAATAAATAAAATCTTAAAAAAAAAAAATCCTATTGTATTTCTTCCTTTTCTCATTTATTTAACCACAACTAGTTTTAGAACAATACCCATGTGAAAGACGTGTGGATACAACATGGTGCCTTCCCTGAGAGCAACAAGGATGTGTAACAAGGACCGTGGTAGCAACGAGTAACTTGAAGCTACAGTGGAAAAGATTCACTGATGTGCAGAGATCACATTCCGTGGGACCTGGGGTGGAGGGCAGAGGCTGATTCTCAACTTGGGGATCAAAATGGTCTGGGGATGTGTGGTCCACATGGAGATGAGTAGGCAAGTCTGGACAGGTGGACCACTAGCAGGAAGCAGAGTTCAAGCTGAGGAAATTGGCACAAACCAAGCTACAAGATCCTTAGCAGGCACGAGTGGGTCTACGGTCAGCAGATAGCACAAGAGCCAGTGAGCGGAGGAAACCACAGAGCCTGCACGGACTCCCCTGAAAGTGAACCTGTCCACACAACTCCATAGTTCAAATGCCCAACACCACGCAGATGAAGAGGCGGACTTCCCAGGTCTGTGTCCTGGCCTCATTACTGGCAGAGCCATGTGGCCAAGGGCAAGTCCCTTACCTCTCTGTGCTTCAGTGTCCTCCTCTAAAAACTGGGGCCATAACAGCAATTAACCAATCAACTGAGTCGGTTTGATGAAGTCCTTGCGAGGGCGCCCAGCACACTTCACACACGCTGGCCATTTGTCACCAGCAGCTAATTCTCATTCTCACGTCACCTGTGAGTACCGCCACCTCCATGTTCTCCAATAAAAGGCAGGGCATTAGATAAAAAATTCAGGGCACCTGAGTGGCTCAGTTGGTTAAGCCCCTGCCTTGGGCTCAGGTCATGATCCTGGAGTCCCAAGATCAACTCCTGCACTGGGCTCCCAGCTCCGTGGGGAGTCTGCTTCTCCCTCTGACCATCTCCCCTCTCATGCTCTTTCTCTCTCCAATAAATCAATAAAATCTTTAAAAAATAATAATGAAAATTCACCTCCATGGAAATTCTTGCACGCGAACAAGATGGTGACCATGTTAAGAGTGACAGGACTCTTCCTGGCATTGCTCGGTCCTACCGGATCCTACTGGCTGGAAAAAAGCCCCGTGGAGATTCCCAGGATAGCACTGGTCGAAAGCCATCTCCAATACAGGGCTCCCTCCTGTTCCGGGGCACCGCACGTTCCCAAGAAAACCTTTTGGACAGACAGCACCTTCACCTTAAAGAACCGCAATTGCTGCGAGATGAACAGCTTTGTGGGCAAATGGAAGCAAGCAGACTTCCCAGGACCCTAGACATCAGACCTGGACGCAACCACCAACAGCACGTAAGCCTTACACTAGACCCCCATCCGCCTGCCTCCAGGATCCCGACTACCTCACAGATCAAGGCTGGAGACGCAAGGTGTGGCCCAGCAATGCCGCCAACCTACTATCACCAGGCGAGTCACCTCCCTGTCTGGGCCCAGGTAACCTCATCTGTCCAGTGCAGGGCGTAGACAAATGGTGTCAAGCCCCTCTACGCTCTAGGACACTGAATTCTACACCAGAGAAAACCATTACCCCGCGACCAGCCGTGAATAGAAAGGGGGCGCTCATCATGAGTTAGCTTCAAGTCTGGCCAAGGCACCCGAAACAAGACCACCACTGTGATCATGCTTCGTTCTAGAGGAACTGAAATCCAGACGCTACCCTGAGTGCCCTGAGCAGCACCTGACGACAACAGGAGAAACTGATGTTCTTGGAATAGCTCCCTCCACCCCAGCTTGTTTCCCATGGACACGGAGATTTCGTAGCTGAATGGGGTGGGGGTGGGGGGCTGGGGGCTCAAAGGACAGCGGAGACTCCATGGAAGGAGGAGTCCAGGAAAATCGCAGAAGTGAAAGAGGGAAACACCTGCCAGAAGATGTCCTTCTGCTGTTAGTGCCGGCCTCGGAGTTATTTTGCCTCTAAGTAACTAGTAAAGGCAAGTCATAAAACTTGAAGTCATAAAATGTGCACATGAAAGTCATGAACTTTTCAGCACCGTGACACCACGTTTCAGGAACAGATGGGCAAGCAGTAGCTGAAGCGCAATCAGCCCTTGAGCCGGTTACGGCTGAGCTGACCCAAGCGCACCCCCCCCCCCCCCACCAAGGGAACAAACAAACAAACAAGATCGGGCAGTACAGATGTCAGGCTGGGAGGGGAACCTTCCTAAATTACTGAGTCTCCCCTCCTCTGCACACCTCTAATGAGCCCTGGGGCCCCAGTATCCCAGGTGACACGCATGTTATCTTGGTGATCTGTGCCTCTGCTCACTGAGCCATGGGGCAGTGACGACACGGTCTCCCAGAGCAGGATGGACACCTGGGGTCCTCTCTGCACCAGCCCTCCTTTTACAGGTGACAACACAGAGGCCCAGAAAGGATGCTAGCTAATTAAGGTCACCAAGGCAACTCGCCCATCTCCCAGGTCTGGAACAACAATTCTGGAGAGATCTTTTAAAGCCTGTCCTTCAGAGACTTCCGTGAACATGAACTGATGTTTTCTGAATTCTCAGATCTGCATCAAAGGTGGGACCACCAACCTTATCTATCCTCTCCTGTCGCCCCCGCTCCTCTTCCTCGCTCCTGCCCTCAAAAGTAAAACAGACAAGAAGTATGAAAGATGAGTGGCTCGTCTAGAACGGGAGCAAAGGACATAGAGGTCCCTCCCATCCCGAGCTCCTGTGTCCTGTTTCCTTTCCACTCTGAGGGCTGAGAAAGGATGAAAAGTAAATCCCAGGTCCAGAAGGACTTGCTTCCCCCTCTGGAAGCATCTGAGGCGTATAAAGCACGGAGGGCTCCACCATCAGAAATGGGAACAAGGTTACTGCCAGACAATCAGCCCTTCCTCTTTCCTGGTTAGGGGACAATGACAGAGCTGACACGGGCCTCCTCTGGCCACTGTGGTGGAGAACTGAGGTGGTGACACTGGCCCGCGGGGTGTACCTTGCCGCCCTGCCTCTCCCGAGTGCCTCCGGCACTTGTCACCCTGGCAGAATGCCAACTCAGCCCCTCGCAACAGCCCACAGGACCCAGCAAGGCTGCACTCCAGGGACCCAATGCCGGGCAGGGGGCCAAGGAGGACCCTTGTGCACCAGGTCCAAGACGCCGAGGCGTTTGTGACTTCACACGGGCGCCAGTGGAAGGTTCGCTCTGACCCTCCAGACTTCCTGGGGGTCAGTCAACTTAGAGCTGCCACATACAGACAGCTTAGGCAAGCCACTCCTATGATCCTAAAAGGTTTTATACAAGGTTTTACACGGCAACACCAATAATCCCCTCGCCGACGGGGCCAATGCGCCTCTAGAATTTCAGCAAGGAACGAAGGTTCTTCTGTGGACTCACATCAACTGCTAGGCCTAAGATATTTATTTTTCAAACATACACAAAACACAAAATAGGACTTAAATTACCAAAGATAATTTAACAATCACAAGAGATTACACTGAGCTTAGTTCTGCTGTTCTGCATCTTCTCCACGAAGCTCCTGATTTAGAAAAGGGCTTCATTCAAATTAAGGCAATCTCTTAAACCAGAATCAAGACAGAGAGAATTTTTTTCTTTTTCTTTTTTTTTTTTTTAATTTATTCATTTGACAGAGAGAGAGATCACAAGTAGGCAGGGAGGCAGGCAGAGAGAAAGGGGGGAAGCAGGCTCCCCGCTGAGCAGAGAGCCCAATGTGGGGCTCGATCCCAGGACCCCGAGATCATGACCTGAGCCGAAGACAGAGGCTTTAACCCACTGAGCCACCCAGGCGCCCCGAGAATTTTTTTTTTTTAAAGAAATAAAAGTTCGTGGTATCTTGTGGCAATAAGATAATGCCTCATTTTTGGTTTAAAGTGCCTTAAAATAAATAAAATAAAATGCCTTAAAATAAGCAAGTGTGTGTGCGCGCACGCACATGAATGCAAACACAATTGGGTATTTTGCTAAAAGGATTTCAAAAAATAACAAAAAACATTTTTTGATTTCTGTAATTTCACCTAAATTAAATTTTCTTAGTATATCTGACGTGTAGAATTTAAAAAAAAAAAGCACCTCAAGTAGGGGGTAAAAAAAACAAATGATAAATCACTACGTAAAACCGGTGGGGGTTTGGGAACCCCTCTAACAGCCACAATTATTCTCTTGAGGAAAGGGGAATCCAGAATCATACACTTTTTTACCCTAGCCAGGGCACTCGATCTCACCCCCCCCCCCCCATGTGCCATCCAATATGGTGCCATTTGCCACATATGGCAAAATTTTTAAATTTAAATTTTAATTAATTAACCTGAAATAAAATGATAAATTCAGCTCCTTAGCCATATGGGCTCATTTCAAATGCTCAGCTGGCGCACGTGGCTATGAGTGACAATGAGTCATGAGTGACAATGGCGGGCTGCAGGAGGGAAGACCTGCCTGCCTGGACTCCTGGACCCTGGAATCACGTCCGTGAGGAATGCATGCTCCATCAGCTAACCGGGCTGCATGAGGTTAATAATCCAACCCCAGATACCTTCAACCTCGGAAAAGCTTGCCTGGCTCGGGAATGGCAAATGTACCACCACATTACTGCTCTCCCTGTCTTTTCTCACTGCTAAGGAGACGATTTTCCTCATCTTTTACCTAAACTTTGATGACCCCGACAAAGACCGCCTCTAGGCCATATATAATCTGCCTTGACAAGGGTCCCAGCTATCAGGAGCGACCACCACTGACCCCGCAAAACACATTCAAGTGCTGACATCCGTTCCTCACAGCCACACTTGTGTTCCCCAAAATATAAGGACACTGTGTGACTTTCCCATGAGCCCCCCTCACGGACGATCCACCTTCCACATGACAGCCCCTCAAATCCTGAGCCCAAAAAGCTGCGTCCACTCAGAACACGCTCGCTGCGTCTCACCACCACGCGGAGGGTGAAGGTGAAGGTGAAGGATGCGCCCTCGTGCCACCTTCTGCTTCCTCTGTGGTCCACTTCCGGGACTTCAGTGGCTCCGCAAGGCCGGCCCACCGTCAGGACGGGGATTACTGCGCTCCACGCAAGGTCACGGCCGGGCAGGTGTGAAGCAGGGGCGCGTCAGGACGGGGATTACTGCGCTCCACGCAAGGTCACGCTCCACGCAAGGTCACGCTCCACGCAAG
>ML111554.1:11420-63036 GCA_003697995.1 Taxidea taxus jeffersonii
CGCTCCACGCAAGGTCACGCTCCACGCAAGGTCACGCTCCACGCAAGGTCACGCTCCACGCAAGGTCACGCTCCACGCAAGGTCACGGTCGGGCAGGTGTGAAGCAGGGGCGCGTCAGGACGGGGATTACTGCGCTCCACGCAAGGTCACGGTCGGGCAGGTGTGAAGCAGGACGCTCCCCGCCGCCCCGGCTCAGGTCCCTCCGGGCACTCACCGGCTACTTCCTCCCACAGCCGCTTTCTACTTCAGCTTCCAGCCCCGGCACCACTCCCTCCGCTGAAAGCTCACTCCTGCCTCCACCCCAACCCGAAGCTGGACTGTTCCCTCTATGGCCTCGCTCTCCAGAGAGCAACACTGCTCTGTCCTCTGTGAGTCCCGCCCAACCTTTCTTTCTTTCTCTCTCTCTTTTTTTTTAAAGATTTTATTTATTTGACAGATCACAAGCAGGCAGAGAGAGAGGAAGGGAAGCAGGCTCCCCGATGAGCAGAGAGCCCGATCGGGGCTCGATCCCAGGACCCTGAGATCATGACCTGAGCGGAAGGCAGAGGCTTTAACCCGCTGAGCCACCCAGGCACCCCTTCCGCCCAACTTTTCAAAACCAATGTGCACTCACTCGCTCAAACCAGGGACTGTCGGAGCAGGCTGCCTGACACATCCCACCCGCACCTCTCGGACACTATTAGTACATAATCTGCCTTGACTGAGAGTCGGGTTTTTGTTTTTTGTTTTTTTTTTTAAAGATTTTATTTACTTATTTGTCAGAGAGCGAGTGAGCACAGGCAGGCAGAGAGGCAGGCAGAGGCAGAGGGAGAAGCAGGCTCCCTGCCAAGCAAGGAGCCCGATGTGGGACCCGATCCCAGGACACTGAGATCATGACCTGAGCCGAAGGCAGCCGCTTAACCAACTGAGCCACCCAGGCATCCCTGAGAGTCGGTTTTTATGACAGGGAAAAGGGTGGCTGGTTAGGGATACCCACAAAAGAACTGGCCAACCCTCACTGCCTCAAAATGTGAGATGACAGCTTCGACCTGAAGAGCAGAAACAGAAGACCCACTGACACGGAAGTATGTGTCGCCAACACTGGGACTTCCATATCCGCTCAACGGGGCTCTAGAAGGATAACAAGGTTTCTGACAGCTCATGGAGCCGGTCTCACGTACACCTCCGCAAGTACCTTGGAGCTTTGGGTTTTTAGACAGAAACAAAAATATTTTAATGGTATCAGTTCTGCTTCCGATTTTTTGGAAGGGAATGTGCTTGAAACCTTTCTTCCTTAACAGCTCCCCTGAGTAAGTACGAATCAACCGCGCGCCATCTCATGCCTTCACAACACATCTTCTGAGCTTCCCGGGAAAGACATACTTTCGTGGTACTTAACATACGGTAAGAGCCGTGATTTCAACACAGCGGCAGACTTCCCCTAGGTGGTTTAAGTCATTTTAGTTGATAGACTACTTAAGCTATTTGCTCACATGAAGCATTAAAAAAAAATTAATAAAATGCCCTTAAAAGGCAGAAACGTTGGACTTACCCTCCCCTAGGTGGTGCTACTTGAGTCACTTTGTGATGCCCAGAGGAAGAAGGGCCAGGATGGGGGATGGGACAATGTGAAAACCCCAAGTTGATCTGTCTTCCACCAAGGCCTCCAGGTCCTGTCTCCCCTTCTCCCTATACTGCCTCTGGGTACGCAGAAGACACCTTTCGCCTCAGTTATTGGTCAAAAGCCCCCAAAACTCTGCTACTCATCTGAGCAGGTAGAACAGCAGCAACACCTTGTCCGCTAACTCAGCGTAATTTCTCAAGTTGGAATGGGTGCATGCAGCTGACAAGTGAGAAGTCAGAACAGTGAGTGAGCGTGTCACTTGTGGCTGCTCCATGCTGGCCGAGCAAAGCCATACGCCCGAATCTGGGAAGCACTCGCTTGTACGGCTGTAACCCAAGAGAAACACACGTGTAATCCTAGACAAAGGGAATGAACGTCTGATCGGACCCAAAGGATGAATCTGAAAGTAAAGACATTCCAGGGACGAGGAGGAGGGTGTGGCAGAGAAAGGGAGCTGCTTCATGATGTGACAAAAGGAAGACCAGAAGATGCGGCGGCTGGCGATGTAGACAGGGATACACGGATGATTTAGAGACGGCTGATTTTCACAATTAAGCTCTCTCCTGTCCCCCTGAAAGGACCACTTTCTAGAAAGGGACAGGGGTCTGAGCACACGCTCTTCATTTTAGCCTGCTCTGCTGCCGCATTGAGGAAATATTGCTCTGAAATACACCAAGCGGAAACCATCAGAAAGCACTGCTCCCAGCATGCCCCACGGAACAGGCTGACGGTCCTTACCGGGAGATGACTGAGAGGTATGTCCACCTGTCCCAGGAAGTCGTCCCGTGTCTGTGGAGAAGAGAGCGAAGAGTTAATGTCCCCATCTCTCCACTGAGTGTCCACATTCTTAAAAATGTTTAGTGTGTTTCTTTAATACGACATTTCTGTGGTAAGTCGTGGATCAAAGATGCTACCTACAGTCCCGGGTATTGTCACAGTGTTGCGTGGTGACAGTTGGCAGCCCTGAAGGGCTGCTACCCACCTGAAAGGAAATAAATCAAGTCTTGGAATCGGGGAGCATGCCTTCAGTAAGGGAAGGGACACTCAGGACCACAGAGAGCTGGGGGTCACAGGTGGCCCAGTTTACAGAGAAGACAGTAATGAAATGTTGGGAACACCCTAATATTTATTAAGTGTAAAGAGCTTCCTGAGAGCTGAGAGTCCAGGGAAAATGAAGTAATCTAGTGATTAATAAATCTTAGAAATTACTTCTCACCAAAAGAAAAGGTTGGGCGGGGGGGCGACTCAAGCTTTCAATCTTGTAAGTACACTACTTTGGAATCCAAGTTCATGGATTAGTTTGCTGGTTAATTTCTGGGTGTAACGTACTTCTTCCTGACTCTGTGCTACCACACAGCATACATCTTTCTGACTTGAGACTTGGATGACATTCATTTGGAGGAGCTCACAAGCCCCCTTCCAAACTCTGGGAGTCACCTGGGAAGTCGTAACTCAGGTTCTGGGGTCACTGGCCCGGACCACAGGGCGTCCGACAGGCCTTGCTGCCTCTATGTCCTGCTGCAGGGTGCCTGTGTCATAGCTTCTGACACTTAGGTGACCCCAGGGTTTAAGTCTGTTACCCTCACATAAACACACGTAGTTGCTCCTACCACATTCAAATGCCTCAAAGCTTGAGAAGTTCTGTGATCTGACCTGTCCCATAGCTAGCCTGAGGAAAAGCCCAAGAGAAAATCCAGACCTACTAACCCCAAATCCTGGGCTCTTATTTTCACTCTTCCCCGGTTTACTGAGGAATTCTCTAATTTATACAAACTACTTTTAAAATGTATTTGAAAACCTCTCCTTTTGCATTTATAAAGCAGCATCTGGGAAATACGAATGAGATTCACTGGCATGATCTGCTGCAAGCTCAGGATTGCCTTTTAGATAGTTAAAAAAATCCAATTAGCTAGAAAGCTACCTGCCTCCTCTCAGCGATGCACGGGGGACAGTGAAAAATCAGCTACCAATGGCCAGGTGTACAAGAAGCATGAAACTAGCCTCAATCCTCTGGACAGGATTCTCCTTCCTTTTATTTTCCTGGCTGCACCTGCTACAACCCACAGTGGAGGTACCACATCTAACACGAAGCTACAGGTGCCGATTAATGCTATAGATCTGAAAAAGCAGGAGCAGTCAGCGGAAGGTCCAGAAAAGGCAGACATCTTCACCAGCCAAAGTGATGGGGGGGCATTCCGACTCTCCATTTGACTGATTTAGTATAGCCAGTGGGGATGGTAGTTAACTTCATGATCAAAAACCAGACGTGTGTTGACTACAGACAGTAAGCTGGACGTCTACCTAACGTAAGTCGTGGTACTGCCACATGCCCCCGTCCCCTGCTGCGACCAACGAAGGAAAAACACATCAGAAGAAGATGGGCTTACCTAAAGGAGTTCCATACACTCCCATCTATGAAATGCTACTCCTCAGTTATTAACCTCAGTGCGTCTTAATAAAAACTTAAAAAACACCCACGTCCCACGTTCTGTTGCTGGGGAGAGGCTGTCAGGGTTCTAACCTGGGCAAGGGCCCGTAGCTTGGCCCAGGTACCTGCCACTAAAGGGCTACAGGAGTGAAGCAGTTGCCATGCTCGGGCCACTCTGATTCTCACTTCAACTGTAGGAGGCGGGCGCTACGTTGATGCCCATTTCACAGATGGGGAACCTAGAGACCAGAGAGGTGTAGGACCTCTCCAAGGTAGCCCTGTTTGGGCGGGCTGGTTCTAGAGTCCGGGCTGCAAATGAGTACTCCATCCTATGGCTCAGTAACCAGCGGGAAGGCATGGCTCTGGGCTTCTCCCTGGGACACTGGCTCAGTACGACGTGGACGGGAAGGGACTGTGACAGGACTGGGGGGAGTCCTCTGAAAATGCCCACGTGGGGCATTCTCTGTGACAGTGTCTCCTGTTCGGACTCTGCTTTCCTTAGGCAGGCAGGTAACTGAACCCCTGGTGTGCCTGAGGTCAGGTTCAGCAGCTGCACTTGGACATGAACAGGTCTTCTCACTCAATGGAACACACCATTTCTAAAACAGCGGAGGATGAAGCAACCTCGCCCACAGAGCAAACCGAAGGCTCTCTCTGGTTCGCACCAACGGTGACTGTAGAAAGACCAGGTTTTAAATAAAACAGGCAGATGAAAGTACGGGACATAAAATAAAAGTACGGAACCGCGTCAGGTTAAAAGAAACTGGCTTACACGAAGGTTTCACCGAATGGAATGTGTGGTGAGAGCTACGTTTTCAAACCAGCCCACTGCTGCCAGAACTATAGAAACTTCAGGAAATGTAAAGCGTTTAGGCTAATGACAACACACCAGTTTTATAACACATCTTCAGTTCCACAGAAGATAGCGAGGAGGGGTTCAGAGAGACTACTCGTGGTCTTTATGGCAAGATGAGAAGCAGGGGCATCTCAAGGACACCGGGGAGGGGGGGGCGGCTGCTGCGGCAGGACCCCAACCCGTGGACCCCGCCCAGACAACGTTACGGCCAGCACAGCTTCCTGACGTCCCTGCTGCCACAGGATGACATCTTACAGCAATGTTATGAAAATACATTAATCAATTTTCCTAATTTCTACTATGCAGGCATCGCCTTCAAGCAGCAAGTTACCTATGAGAGCCTCCAAAAACTAAACCGGTTTCAGCATGGACGGTGAACACGGGCATTCCCTGTGCTTACTGTTGAGGGTTAAGTAACTGCTGTCCATCCCAGCCTTAATTACCTGCCATGCTCTTCTAGAGGCTGAAAATGTGCCGGTTACTAACACAGTTACAAATGTTCCCTTCTGACATGCCACCAAGTGATTTTCCAACGTAATGACAAGGCCAAACGGAGCCCCTGAAACGTGTCAGATAAGGCGCAGCAAAAATCTATATTCAATTACTGGAGACCTGAAGTAACTAAACCGGACGTGGTCCTAGAGACCAGACTGCCCTTCCCCCACCCTGAACTCTCCCCATTTAAATAAAAAGGAAAGGGACTAGTGTGTGCCATCACCATGGAGAGGGAAGCTGCCACCCATGTGAATGCCACTGGAATATGAAGCCCGGGGACCAGGACAACAGCTCTGGTGAAACCCTAGGACGGCCCTCGGACGTCTCCCAAGCTTGCCCGTGCACACTGGCCCTCACTAAAGAAATGAGACTCAACTTCTTAAAGAACACAAACAACAGAGACTTTCAGTCTTTAGGTTAGAAGCTAAAGGTCACATAGAAGGACATGACATCAGGAGTACCACAGAGGTCGTGGTGACAACAGGGCTAGGACTCTGCGTGTCACATGCAAGCGGAAGGGAGAGAAGAGACTGTGTAGGGAGAAAAGCATCAGAAGAAAGAGAGGGGTGCACGCAGGTATGGCTGGGCAGTAATTTTTTTTTTTAAAGTAAATTTTGTTTTTAATTTATTCGCCAGAGAGAAAGAGAGCGTGCAAGTGAGAGAGAGAATCTCAAGCAGACTCCCTGCTGGGTGCAGAGCCCAATGTGGAGCTTGATTTCCTGACCCTGAAATCTCGACCTGAGCCGACATCACGACTCTGATGCTGAACCGACTGCGCCACCCCGGCGCCTGGGGCACAGGAGCTGCAATCCCACTGGCAGCCCAAGAGTAGCATTTTAAGGAGTTCAGGAGAATGAGACAGAAAATAGGAGTGCCTCACATGAACACAGTGATTCAAGAAAACTGTTTCTGTTACATACATGGGAGAATGTGTGCTAAGTTATGATCTAAATTTCCTTTTTTGGTCTCATGATCAAAAGTTTAAAAGCCTCTCAAACTACATTAAGCAGAAACCATTCAGTACTACACCAACTGCCTGGGGTTTTATCCTAGAAATTATTAAGCAGCGACTTCCTGGAAGATTATATTTAGAATTTCTCAGGACAAATGAAGAGACATACAGAGGAATCGGAACATAAACTACAGAGAAAGAATTTAGGAATAAAGATAGAGCACACCTAGATTTTTGCCTGTTATGAGCTAAGGTACACATCACAGGCTCCCCGCTGAGCAGGGAGCCCAATGTGGGGCTCGATTCCAGGACCCTGGGATCACGACCTGAGCCGAAGGCAGTCACTTCACTGACTGAGGCACCCAAGAGCCCAACCGTCCGCTTTCCCACCAAACCATTACACACGACGTCCCCATCTGCTGCTTCCTTCCAAAGCACATGGCCCGCACTCCGGCACCAGGACTCAGTCGATGGGGGAAACGGGTTTCATTTTTAGAATGACTTGGGAAGTATGTGCTTTGAGTGATCTAAACAATGAATGGCTTCAGAACCTTTAACAGACGCTCTTAGACAAAATGTTATAAATATCTGAACTCGACAGCTTCGTGTCTGCAGTCACCTGAACGTCGATCCGCACTCAGTGGCAGGTGCGGTCTGCTCCTCACGAAGCATGAAGCCGGCTGTGCCGCCGCGCACAAAAGGAAGGACAGACGGGCTTACTTCCCCCTCCACTTGTCCCACACATCAGCCTCGGCCACGCGGACAGGATGGCTGCGGCTTCCGCAGAGGGCCCGAGTCCAGCCTCCCCAGTGTTTCAGCCCCAGGTGCCTCTGGCTGTCAAGGTAAATGGCTTCAAAAATTGGTCACCGAAGCTCCTTTGTCAAATGGCGGCCGGAGGTGCCATCACAGAATGCTCCTCGAATGCACGTGCTCTTGCCAGAACTCACCGGGTAGGCCCCAGAACACAAAACCAAACCAAATCCAGGTGTTTTTCAAAGAAACACATCCGACTTTCACATCGCCCGCCCCTCCGCCATTCAGTTTTCTGAGTTGAGGAACGAGAGCTGCCTTCCCTGGGACAGAGCCAGGCGCGCCCTGGAGACGCCAGCTCTTACTTACAACAGCAAACAAGACTTCTGTGTCAGCAAGAAGCAAACCCACGGGACCGGGACCGTTAGAGGCTCCTGTGACATCACACTGGGGCAGCGGGCAGAATTTAATCATGCTGGAGGAATCTGTGATGGGGAAGATTATCCCTTTTTTTAAAAAATATTTTATTCATTTATCTGACAGACAAGCAGGCAGAGAGAGAGGAAGGGGAGCAGGCTCCCCGCTGAGCAGAGAGCCCGATGCAGGGCTCGATCCCAGGACTCTGGGACCACGACCCAAGCTGAAGGCAGAGCCTTTAACCCACTGAGCCACCCAGGCGCCCCAAGATTATCCCTTTCAAAGGACACTTTGCTCAATATTCAGAGCGTGAAACAGAACGGGCGAATAGCAAAGCAGCACAGCGCTGGCGAAGACTGAAGCCGGAGAGGCCGGGCCTTCATCCAGGCCTGTCCCAACGGCTGTGAGACGGCACTTGTGTGCAGGCCCGGAGGGACTCCCAGCGGCTACACGTAGCTGCTCGTCCCAAGAAGGGGCTGGGAGGTGCACAGTGTCCTCTCCTTCCTCCGTGGGTGGCGGTGGCTCAAGAACGTTCAGTCCTCTCCCTGCTCCAAACGTAAGCAGGCTTCAGGGCCCGGAAATCCCAGCTCCCTGCAGGAGGAGCACTCGCCCATCTGAATTTCCGGTCCGATCAACTCTACATGTAGAAACTCTGGGGACTAGACACCCAGAGTGGGACATCCTAGAGGTTCCAGAGACAAGGTGCCCTTGTTCCCTACAGGGAGAAACTGACTAGCCCTGGGCAACAGAACGTAACAGGAGCCACACGTAGAACTTGAAGAATTCTAATGGTCACAGTTAAAAGTAAAAGACAGGAACAATTCTACTACTGTATCGTCGTTGTCCCAATACACCCCAAATATCATTCTGATGTGTAACTGAAGTATTTCTACATTCTTTTCACCACATCTCTGAAATTGGTGCGCATCTCTGGCTCGTGGCGCGCCTCGATCGGGACCACATGGCCCACCTGCTGCCGCACACCGCAGGCACAGACAGAAGGACAGACGCCACAGGAACACTGCCGGAGGAGGGACTCCGTCTGCCATGGGCCAAGGATGTCATCCCAGGCAGGGTCCCGAAGAAGAGTTTGCAGGGGGGCGGTGGGGGGGGGGGCAACAGGGGAGGGGTGTGTAGGCAGAGGCGCTGGGCTGAGGTTAATGGGAGAGTGTGGCAGGGGGAAGAAGAGAAGGTACGGGGTGGGAGAGGTGACTGGCAGGGGCTACATTTTAGAAAGGTCCCCTGAGTGCTGGAAGGAAAAGTGACTGGAGGAGAAGATGCCGAGGAAGGAAGAGGGCTGAGGCGGCTAAGCTGTCCGGATGAGGCAGCCCGAGGGGCTGGACCATGCAGGTGCGTGGAAGGCTCAGCACCCACTCAAAAGCATTCTGCCCCTGGACTCTCCGGGTCACTGTGCAATGAGGGGCGAGGCACGAGGGTCACTGTGCAATGAGGGATAAGTCATGGACACCCTGCGTCCTTACCACAGCGTCCACCAGGTCACTCGGGACCCAGTGTCACGGCGAAAGAAGCAGCAACACAGACAGTGACGACCCTGACCTCACAGTGACAGAAGGCGAACGCACAAGATGGTGGAGGTGGCGGCCATGCAAGGGGGAAGGTGTGGCCAGGCTGCTGTCCCATCAAGGGCAGTGGGTGGGCTGCCTGCAGGGTGCAGCGTGTCGCCCCCCCCCCCAGACATGTGAGTCTCCTCCACTCCTGTTTGCAGAGAGGTCTTCCCCTTCAGCACAGATAAGCTTAGGGACACAGACTGAGGAGAACAGATATACCTCCACAATTGTTTCTGTCTTCAGGAGAAGGAAGAGGCCAAAAGGCCATCACCTCCCACTGGATCTGGGGCACAGCCTGGCATCGCAGTGACCCGACACCTGCCACAAAGCTGCCCAGCCACACCAGGGAAACGGATGGTTTCTTAAAATGCTGTGTTATCCTGCAGATGTCTGAATTTCTCAAGATCTCGGAATAGTTTTCTCAAGATAAGTATCTCATTTCTCTGGAGAAGTTTTAAAATCAAAATTTTTTGCAAACAATTTAAGAAACAGATTATATGCATCAGTGAAAAAAAAAAGTGAGGATACACTTGGATTCTCTCCCAACTCAGCTACCAAAGAACAGATCTCCATACCCTGAAGAAATTCACAACGTACACCTTAGTAGCCAGAACAGGGTCAAGGAATAATTGGGATACTGCGGAAAAGGGTAGCTAAGTACTCGGAAGCCCAGTGTTCGATTTCATTAGCATGTGCGCTGCTGAGAGCTCTTCCTCCCGCATCTCGGGGCATCTGAAGCTGGCAGTCCGTCTTCCTGCCCGGCTAGTCAATGGGACACTGTGCTCAAGTAAGCATCAAGACCCTGCATCAAACTCAATGTGGTCTCACTCTTGGAATTTCAATGAGTGGCGAGTCCCAACTAGAGGTTCTACAGGTTTAACACCAGGACACCAACTGGCTTTTCATTTTTTTTTTTTTTTTTAAGATTTTAGTTAGTTATTTAGTTATTTATTTGACAGAGATCACAAGTAGGTGGAGAGGCAGGCAGAGAGAGAGAGGAAGCAGGCTCCCGGCCGAGCAGAGAGCCCGATGCGGGGCTTGATCCCAGGACCCTAAGATCATGACCTGAGCAGAAGGCAGAGGGTTTAAACCACTGAGCCACCCAGGCGCCCCCCAACTGGCTTTTCATAAAGGTTCCATGAAAACGGTCCTGGCATGAGCTCTGGCATCCCAGGCAGATCCTGGTTGGTCTCCTTTCCGCGCTGGCCATCCTCTGGTCGCCATCATGTCTCTGGCCAGTAGACTCCAAGTCTGCTGGGGGAAGAGCTCCAGCCACAGTCTGGGAACAAACTTCAAGACCGCAAAGACTAATAAGCTAATGTGTAGCTCACCTATCATGTGCCAGAAACCATCGTCTACAGCTTAAGAAACTTGCCCAAGGTCACTGAGCTGGTAAGCAGCAGCCAGAATGCGAACCTACACAGTCTGGCCCTGGAGTCCCTGCTCTTTACCACCACAATATAGAGCCCCTAACTTCATACACCGGGTCTAACGAAACCCTGAACAGGCTCCCCTCCTTTTGATATGAAAATCTATTGTTAGCTCAGCTTTGTCAACTCCCACCTTTCCTTGGGGTTACACCTGCCAGATTCAGTGCTTGCAACCTGCAAATGTGTAACATAATCTGGGCTTTGTCATGTGCATACTCCTGTCTACGTTTCTGTATTCTAATAAATAAGTGAAATGAGCAGCCACGAAATGACAGGAAGCTGAGTGATTTTTCTACTTACTACCCACCCTCTCACCCCATCCCCGTATCTTCCACAGTGGAGCTCTGTATACTGGAGAACGCACACCTCTGGGGCTCTTTACTTTCCAGAAACCTGGGCACGGTGGCTTTAAAGAAATAATTTTCTACATCTTTCCACATGTTCTCTTCGCCAAACCTGATCTGAGAACAGTGTCTGTCTTCTGCTGCCCTTCCCTTCCTACCTGCTCTTACCTAAATCACAACCCGCCCCCTCTTGCTTTCCCAAGAAAGATGTCTTCTCACCCACCCTGAGGCTCACCAGCACGCACCTGGCTGAGTATAAAAGCACAGGGTGAAGGAAAGGCTTTGAAAAATGCACAGCCCCAGGCGGAGAAGAGGGAGTGGTGAGAACATGAGACAGATTATTTCACCACTGCCTGGGTGACAGGCTCATGGGGTGGAAAGTCTTGCTTATCTACCATTCATCCACCCAAGTTTCTTATTTAATTTTTTAAAATAAAGTCAGATTTTTAGTGACAGGGAATAAGCTTCACGTAGCTGTTTAAACAATAAGGAATGATTTTGTTAATTTTATGGCAGATATTTTCCATAAAATGAGCATGTCTGCAATTACAAAATGAGATCTCCCAATATTTCAAGTACTCACTACATGAGAAATTACATCTCTTGCAATTACTGGACTAATAACTCACTGAGCTGCTGCCAAATTACAGGTGTCAAAAAATATATGAGAGAAAAATTTCTTAAAAAATGTGTGACATGCTGCTTTTTCAAATTTTTCACAAGGTTCGCTAAGCAAAAATGTTTGGAGACTACAGTTTCGTGTGTATCATCTATCATGACGTCAAGCCATTAATTAGACTATTTTTTAATTAAAAAGTTTCTCTCAAAGCTCATTAAGTATTTAGAGCTTCCTCCTCTGGAGTACAGGATTTGTAGACAGCAATGAAAGTGGAAACACAAAGGAAAACTAGAAATGAAAATCACCTTTCTATAAACAATGTTGGTGAGAGACACAGTCTGGAGAGGGAAACTTCCAAGCTTTGTGAAAAATTACCCAAATGCTTATGTAACATGTAGCTTAAGAGTAAACCATTTAAAATAAGAAATCTGAAGAGGAGAAATTTATGTCAATGTAAGGTTCTGGCAGGCAGATGGGAATTTAAGACGGGACTGCAGCCCCTCTTTCACTCCCCACAAGCTACTGACGCCACCCTGGGACAGAGAACCCAGCTTCCCCGCCCCCGTCCTTCTAGTCTCCAGAGACAGAATGATGTCAACAGGTTCCTGAGTCAGATTTTCCTGAGCAGGACGGGCAGGACTGAAGAGTGGAGTTAACCAGGGGTTCTTTAGGCCTGGCTGGATGTTAGAAACTCCTGAGAAGCCCCTCAAAAAGGAGCCAGGTACCCAGCCCTCTCCTAGACAACAAAATTTCTGGTACAGGGGCTCAGACACAGATGTCCTTCAGAAACTCTCCAGCTGCAGGCCACCTGGGGGGTGCAGTTGGTTAAGCATCTGACTCTTGATTTTTAGGCCAGGTCATGATTTCAGGGTTGTGAGACTGAGCCTCATGTCACGATCCATGCTGGGGGGGTGGAGGGGGGCTGCTTAAGATTCTCCCTTGGCCCCACCCACCCCCTAAAAAAGGCTCTCCAGCTCATTCTTATCTGTGGCCAGGGTTGACAGCTACTGAGTGGACCTCTCTGGTCTCCTTTTCCAAGAGAAACTGATTAGCTGTGAATTTCTACCTGAGAAACTGGTAGAATTTTGCTGATTAGCAACCTGACATTAAGCTGCAATCTCTAAAAGTATGTGACAGCTTCCCCTGCCTCTCCTCTCCTTCCCTTTTCCCCTCATCTGTGCCTCTACGGACCTTCCAAAGGAAAATGAGCTGGACCCATTTACCCATGTTGGTTAAAGAACTGCCTGGGTCTAGAATGTGGCTCAGATGAGGGTGGGGGGTGCATTTTGGCTGCACCTCACTGGAACCCTAGCCCTTGGGCTGATAGTGATGGGAAAGGAACAGGGATAAGACTCACAGGTGCACAGACAAGGCAGAGGGATTTCACTGGTTGTGGCCAAGGACCTAATCTGCCTGCCACTCTAATTCTGGGACCAAGATGACAAATCCCCTTTCAAAAAAGAATCCGACAATTAGATTCTCAGAAGACACCTCCAAAGTGCACACATCAGAGACTAGCATCGCATCTCTACCCGTTCCTCTTAAGCAGGTGCTCACTCTCCTGCCTGGTTGTGACCATCCATGACGGAACAGAGTGCTCACTACGGAGGCCAGCAGAAAGGGCACGGGCTTTGGATGCATACATGTCTACTCTAAAATGCCAGGTCTGTCTGGAAGTAGCTGGATAACCAAAGGGAAGTTTCTTAATCTCCACCAAAGGCCAATCTTCTCATCTGTAAAATGGGGATGAAAATTATTTCGTCCTGCAGTCACTGGATATTAAGTGGGACAACTAGATTCAATAAATACTACTCCTCTAACTCAATCTCAGCACCACTGGCATCTGGGGCTAGATAATTCTTTGTTGGGGGACTATTTTATGTTTTGTAACGTTTTTAGAAACACCCTTTGGCTTTTACCCACAACATATAGTAGCAATCCCTGCTCCCCAGCTGTGGTAACCAGATGACGTCTGCAAACACTGTCAAGCACGACAGGTGTGGGGGGGCTGGTGGGGTGGATGGGTCAGCTGAGAACCACTGTCCAATTCTGCTTCCCTCCCCTATGCTTTGTAAGGTGTTCATGTCACCTTTGGCCAATTCTGTAAAGAATGTTCTGGTGATCTGTTTTGATTTTTCAACTCCCACTCCCTTAAAGTGCCAGAGAGCTTCTGTGTAACTAGAACTTTCTATAATGAGAAAGTGGCAAAGCAGAGATTTGAACCAAAGCCTCTGTGACTCCAACACTTAACATCTGTTTCCACAATACTGTGTCATTTCTTAGGGACTAATCACTCTACACAGTGAATGGGACAGCTCAATCACTTGAAGAAAGTTATCTGGTTCTTATCCTTATCGTGGTTTCTCTTCCACCTTCTGGGTGTGTATGTGTGATCGATCAATTGATCTACTGACTGATTTAAAGAGAGGTCTGCAAGCCAAGCGACATGCACCAGACTATTTCCTACCTAACGGAAGAGCAGCACGTGTGACAGTTCACCATGTGGCTGCCAAGAAAATCCAGAGAAGCTAAGACTGAAGGCTGAGCTCCCCGCCTGCCTGAGTTGTGTTTCAAAACAAGAGCAAAAGGTACACAGTTATCAATCAGGAAGGAACTGGAGCTCTGGGCCAAAAACATTCCCAGGACAAGGAGCCATGCTGTACAGAGCCGGAACTGGGAGTGTGCAGGGGCTGGTGTGGAAGCCAGGAGGACTAAGGACTTGGGAAGAGAGAGCGTGTGACAAACTTCAGATAAAAATCACAGGAAAGGAGCGCCTGGGGGGCTCAGTCCATTAAGCAGCTGCCTTCAGCTCAGGTCGTGATCTTGGCGTCCCAGGAGTGAGCCCCGCATCATGGTCCCGGCTCAGCAGTGAGGCTGCTTCCCCCTCACCTTTTGCTCCCCACCCCCCCCCCCGACCCCTGCCGACCCATGCTCGCTTGCTCTCTCGCTCAAATAAATAAAAAATTAAAAAAAAAAAATCCCGGGAGAAAAATCTCCCAATACCCCTTTCAATATCACACCAGATCGTGAACAATCAAACCACTGAAGACAGAACTAGCACCGTAGGTACCAAAGTTTAAGTCTTTACTGATGCCTCAACACACGAGGTAACCTTAGCAGAGGAAAGCTGTGACTTTCTCTTAGAATTACAGGGACTAGTATTCATTCGAGTGCCCACATACAGTGCGAATGGCAGAGGCCTACCATTTTACGTTGGCTGTAAAACCCATGGGCCTAGGATGCCCCCAGCAAGGCCCCCCCCCCCGGGGGGGGGGGCAAGGCTGCCTAAGGCTGATGTACTACCAACTTGAACTTGGAGCCGGCAGTCCTCTCTGGCCCCACCTTGGTCCTGACCTTGACACCCACCCATATGGCACCGTCTTCCCTGCACCCACAGCTCCAAGAAGAGGGAGGCACGGTCTCTGAGCAAAGTCCAGCTTCCACAAGGTGTGGCTCTGATGCACCCGGGAGAGAACCCTCAGAAGCCAGGGGGGACAGCCTGCTGGTGCTGAACTGGGGCTGGGACCAACTCGCTGGCTCTAAGCCTTTCCCGGACCAGGTTCCTCATCTGGAACGTGGGGCTCTGACCACCTGCGCCTCCAAGTTCATAAACAGTTACACACCTCAAAGGTCAGTGTACGTGGAAATCTTGGGCAAGTCACAACTGAACATTATGAAGCTTCTATTATTAGGGAGTATATTTTTTTTAAAAGATTTTATTTATTTATTTGTTAGAGAGAGAGAGAGAGAGAGAGAGAGAGAGAGCGCGCACAGGCAGACAGAGAGGCAGGCAGAGGCAGAGGGAGAAGCAGGCTCCCTGCCAAGCAAGGAGCCCGATGTGGGACTCGATCCCAGGACGCTGGGATCGTGACCTGAGCCGAAGGCAGCTGCTTAACCAACTGAGCCACCCAGGCGTCCCATTAGGGAGTATTTTAAATGCAGAGTTGAGAAATGGGTGGACGTGGGGTCCCTGCCAATCCCAGCCAACTGGAAAGCCAACAGCTATTTTCAGAAACTCGGTGGTTCTACTAGTCTGCTGTCCAGTCAAAACTCTTTTCTTGTATTGCCAAGAGTTTAGCATGTACAGTTTGAGAAAACCTTTGTTCTATCCTGTGAAGGCAAAACAGATGAAAGAACTCTAAAAACAGAATCGACAATTACAAAATTAATTATCCCTTAAAAAAATAAATACATGGAAATGAAATATCGTGTTAGGGACCAAGATAGAAGACCAAGGAGGACTACAAAACTTGTCTAAGTTTGGAAAAGTACCCACCTTTTTTTTTTTTTTTTTTAACAGTTGATCTGAGGGACTCCTGTGTGGCTCTGTTGGTTAAGTGTCTGATTCTTGGTTTTGGCTCAGGTCACGCAGTCGTGAGATCGAGCCCCATGTCAGGCTCCAGAGCTCAGCATGGAATCTATTTCAGATTCTCTCCCTCCCTTCACCCCTGCCCCACTGGTACAAGCTTGCTCGCTCTCTGAAGTAAATGAATAAATAAAAAAATCTTTTAAAAAAAGCTGATCTGTTGTGAGGCTATTAAGTTACATTTGAGCGTCCATTTATGTATACACTGGGTGTGGGGAATGTTAACCCTGTAATCCTGAAGAAAACTGTCCCATAGGCAGGGATCCCAGGGCCAGACGGCAAGAGCCTGCCACATCTATGCAATGACCTGGCTTGAAGCGGCACTGATTCTGGGACACCAGCCTCCCTCGCCCAGCGCACCAAGCTCCTTAGCTAATACTCCCCATCTGTGGGGACAAAAGCTGTGACATGCACAATGGTGGGCTTCGAAGGTCAGGGAACAGCAGGGCATGGGGACAATGACTGACAGCACAGGTGAGTCATCTCCAGACCTGGGTTTGGGGTCAGGGCAAAATTTGGGGGCATCCTGAATGTTCCAAAGAATTCTGCATTCAACTCCATGACACTTCCAAGGCTTAAGACAAGAGCGATGACTTTCCCATAAAAACCTCAAGGCAGAACTATGCTTTCATGGTGCTAGTCCTGTTTTTTACCTTGTGATTCAGTCATCAGCTTGAAAAGCACAGGCCACCCCCAACAATTGCAGGGGCCCTGAGAGAACTATTCTGGGCATGCCTCTCTCCAACCTGGAACATACCCCCACCCCTCTCACTGCTCTGAGCATCTCAAAGGATGTGTGTGTGAGAATGTGTATAATCCAATGCATTAGCGCTAGAACAGCGCCAAGAGTAGGAATAAAACCAGCACAGGACGTTGAATAAAGGAGATGCCTGACCAGGAAATTGTTATCCTACAGTGTACTTCCCCAAAGGAATACCAGAAAGAGTCACAACCTGGAGATTGTCCTTTGGAGTAGGTTTATGTGGTCACAGCTGTATACTGAACAGAGATGTATACAACAAAGGCCATGAAAATACAATTACATTCCCAAACAATTCCTAACCTTCCCTTTGATCAAAGCGCATTCATCTGAGCATCGGTTTCCTCATCTGCAAAGTGGGGACAACAACCATATAGAGAAGTGGTTGTCAGGCAAAGTGGTACCGTCTGTGGGGAGAGGATAGGAGATGTATCCGAAGCATCACATGGGCAGTAGTATTTAACCAAAATACGTTTCTCAAGGGTACGAAGTGCAGTAAAATCTTCTACGTAAGCTGGCGGTGGTCAACCTCCCTAAATGTTTGCATGACACAATTCATTTTTAGCCATAAATCAACGATGACAATTAGCATATCTGGGACACTCACTCCCTGCTCAGCACATTCTAAGTGTTTCACAGAACTTGTCTCCCTTAGTCTTTCTATCATGCACGTTACAGATGAGCAAACTAAAGCAAAAAAAGGCTCAGGAATTTGTCCAATATCAGAGCGATGGTAAGGAGCAGAGCCAAAGTTTGAACTCCTACCCAACCTGTAGGGATAGTCTGAAACTCCCATAGGCTTCGCTGCCTACATTCAAAGTAAAAACCTCAATTCTTAGGTCTTGGGGGGTGGGGCTGGATAAAAACCTTAACCAGATACTAACATAATTTGTCTGTCCCTTCAGGAATAAGTATGTAAGGCGTGGCAACAAATCATAAATGGACCAACTACATTTTGAGAATTACAAACTTGAGCCTCACTTGGGATACCATCTTGAAGAAGACTGAGAAGAGTTAACGATGTGATTCTTAGACTCTTATAAACATCAGCATCTTTCCCAAACTCCCCACTATTCTAATCCTGACTGACTTTCCCATAAAAACTATGCTTTCATGGTACTAGTCCTATTTTTTAACCTTGTGATTTGCAGTCATCAGCCAGTGCAGGGAGTTACAGGGCCAGTACAAGGGAGGAGACTGCTTATCTACTAACTCATGAAACACAACCCACTTACATCCGTTTCAGGACCCTAGCTGGAAAGCTGCCATGTGTGGTAAAAAGTGGGGTCTACCCACCCACAGAAAATAATTTAGGGCATTTCAAAGCCACAGTGATGAAGACTAGCTTTAGAGTTAAATTTTCAAAAGAAACCTAAAATACACTCCATTTATGCAAAGGTCCTGAAAAATTTTCTTTTTGATTCATTAGTACATATTGCATTTTTCTTCTTAGGCATCCGCCGGAGTAAATGTGTGTATACATAATATGGATCTTCACACAGATATCCATATACAGAATGTAGAACACATATGTATATATATAACGTAATAAACGTATATATGCATATATATATACGTATCCTTGGTGTCTACCTAGCCAAGAAATCTACCACAGTTATCATTTCAGTCAAACTTGGTCTCTGACCCTCACCCCGCAAAGGGGCCATTACATACAAGATGGCAGCTGGACAAGGGAACTGGGGAGACACCTGCCCTAATCGCTTCTTTCTAGGTGAGTGGCTGAGTGTGCAAGGAATCTTCCTTTCTCTTGAAATTCAAGTAATAATTTTAATGAAATAGAATCATGAACTCTAGAACAATTACTGGTCAAATGAGACCAAATGGAGCTCAACCACACGCCTCCGTCAGCCCTCTCTTGGTGGAGATGTGCGTGCCCGCATCCACAAGTCACAGTTGAAAAACAAACACATATGCAAACATTCAAGCGATCTGATTCACATAAGTATTTTGAAGGCAACTGTCACCATTAAAAGTAACCACTGCGTAATCCTCAGCCTTGGTATAAATCATTATTAGCTACAGTCGGCAACTTAACCATTTATTTATTTAATTTCAAGTTCTACTGGAAGAAACATGCTATGCTGCAATTCAAGAAGCCCCAGAGATGACAATTATGGGGACACATTGCCATATAAAGTGTAACTTAGAAGCCTGGTTTACATCCAAGTCGAAATGGTATCCTGAGAAATGCTGGATTTGTCATCATGTGCTTGTGGGGGGAGGGGAGCCCAGACAGGACAGTGTTTGATTACCTGGGACAGCATGCTCCACAGAGCCAGTGAACTGACTACCCTCCCCCCTACCTTTTTTTTAAAAGAAAAAAGAGGAGAGAGAAGGAAAGACAAAACCTTTAAGTCAACACTGTATATGCAATAGCTCATTTTCATCACAAAAAGCCCAAGGGAGGTACCATTAGCCCAATTTTGAGGATGAGAAGAGTATGGTTTAGGAAGGTTAAGCAACCTGCTCCAGGCACCCACAAGCAGGGTGACCCCCAAGGTAGCACAGACCCAGCATTCAGACTCGGGTTGGGCTTGTGTTCCAAGCCGTCAGCGCACATTTAGTTTAGATGACCAGGGTCCCTGAGATTCACCGCACACCAGGCATCCCTGAATTCTTATCAACACCATGCCATCGGCAACACAGAGAAATTTGGGGGCCCTCAAATACATTCAGGAAAAAAAATAACTGTTTTCCTTTTCACTGGGCTACTTCCACAATTTTCACTAAGGTAGAGAACATTCATGTAAATAGGCTGAGCTCGGATAAAGTCAAATGCGCCCAAACAATTTAACAGGACACTGTAATAAGACTGATTGTGCCATAAGTTTAAATTTCTGAGTCCCTAACATGGATTCACAGAGGTGATCCTACTCGTGCCTATTCGTACAGAAGCATTATCGCTGAATTGCTGGCTTCAAGATGAAGAACCACTGTCTTATCAGAGAAGAGAAACCAAACAAGACACAATGCACCATCCAACCCAACAGGAAAGATAAGGACACACAGGAAGGACCCAGAGGCTAGAGAAACAATGGGGTGGGAAACATCAGGGGTGGCCTGGAGCCGATTATCCACTAAATTTCCCAGATGTTCCCGCATACGTGCAGGCCAAGGGTGCGGCTTAGGGATTCCAACAGTAGCTGTGGGTACCACGTTCTGGTTCTTGGGATCTGATGTGACTCTGTTCTTAGGACTCACTGTACACGTCCATCGCTTGCATTAAAATCACAACCAACCTGGGGGCAGGCCCCGCTTTGTCTGTCTCCGTATCTTAGCAACAGCACCAACACATAGTATGCTCTTGATAATCACTCAGTTTAGTTTCAGAGTAAAATGACCCTTGGAGGATATAATCGGAAATCTCTGGTTCTCTCTGCAAGCTGTCCCAGCTGGCAAAAACGGGGCATAGCAAGCTGAACACAACGGCCTGCGAAGGTATCTGGTCCCCATCCCTGGAACCTGTATGGGTCACCTGCAGGTTTTTACAGGTGTGACTAAATGAAGGATCTTGGGGTGGAGAGAGGACCGCAGACTATCCAGGTAGGCCTAAATGGAATCACCAGTGTCCTCATAGGAGAAATGCAGAGGGACATCTGACACTGAAGAGAATAGTGTCAACATGACCTCAGAGGGCAGAGACCAGAGCGACCCAGCAGCAAGGGAGCGGATGCTGCTGGGGAGGCTGGAGGCAGCAAGGGATGGATTCTCTCACAGAGCCTCCAGAGGGAGCACAGTCTTGCTGACAGCCTCCCGTCAGCCCAGTAACACTGACTTTGAACTTCTGGCCTCCAGAATGGAGCCAGAGTAAGTGCCTGTGTTTTGTTTTTTCCAAAGATTTTGTTTATTTGACGGACAGAGATCACAAGTAGGCAGAGAGGCAGGCAGAGAGGGGGGAAAGCAGGCTCCCTGCTGAGCAGAGAGACCAACTCGAGGCTCGATCCCAGGACCCTGAGACCATGACCTGAGCCGAAGGCAGAGACTTAACCCACTGAGCCACTCAAGCGCCCCAGTTCCTGCATTTTTGAGCCAGGTATGTAGTAACTGGTTAGACGGCAGCCACAGGAAATGCATACACAGGCAGACCACCAGTCTGAAAATATGTTTAGGAGGAAAAGAACGGAAGCTCTAGGAGATGCCTCGCTCGTGGATCACCTGAGCCGAAGGCTCCTGCTGTGCATCCAGGAGACTGAAACTGCCCAGGACATCCAGTTCTTACCCAGAGGGCTTCCTGACTAGTGGTGCTGAGAGGTTCTATGCAAACTTTTATTCTGGGCAGGCCCCCAACATGAAAATGCTATCCATGGGCCAAACTCAGATTCTGCAAGAGAGATCAGGAGACCGTCTGGAGGTCTGCCCCGACCTCACTTTCCGAGGCTCTCAGTAACAAGGGCGGAGATGTGCCAATACATTTCCCATCCTGCCCAAAGCTTTTTCCTCTGTGCTCACAGACCAGGAAGAAGTTTCTTCCTGGAAACGCAAAGACGGCATAAGCATAAATGAAATCCCTTTTTCTACTCCAACCCCCTTCAGAAGTCTGTTTAAAACAACTATTTGCCCCTGTGCTCTCCCTGCATAAAACTTACAGGATTCTGAAGAGAATCCCTATTATGTGCCAGCAATATCCCTTCTCAACAACCAAAATTCTCCCCCTTTCTGTGTGCCTGCCCTCAGAGCCCAGGAACAGCCACCTGGTTGTACATCTACTTCGACACAAGTCTCTTACAACTTTCCGCCTTCATAATGTTACCACACGAGCCTGAAGCAAATGCTGTTAACACCTTTCATGCTTTTGGGCTCCTCACGCTGTTGTTTCTGAGGCCCCGTGACTACCTGAGAGCGTGTGGGGAGGGATTTAAATTTTATTTGAACCCCAGTTTCTTTGAAAACCAAGCTCCACGGGCCGTTCAAAGACTTGAGGGCTTTGTTGTGGGGGCCGTTTAGTACTATTTAATAATGATGATCATCGGAACCGGAGACACAATGTACAGCGTGAAGTCACTGCACTGCTTTCACCTGGGAGCGCACACATGGGGTGTGTGATGGGGGGTGGGGGGGATCACCTGGTCCAGCAGTAATCCAAGACAGGACAGTGAGGATGTCTAAGAAAAACAAATACTTATGGCACAGAAATCAAATCCCATGCCGGCAGCTGCTGGTTTTTGATAAAGCAACCATTTCGTTCATTTCAGAACTGCCGTATTTTTACTCAGCCCTTCCTAAGAAATCTGTAGGAACAGCTGCTGGGTTGAAAAATAAGACACTGAATTTGGAGCCATGCAGTGAAAGTGCTTCCCCTCAACCCCAGACGCAATTTATTCTAAAAAAAGGGAATCCCAAAATGAATCCAAGTCAGACCAAACTCAACAGACTCGGTAAGACACCCCACCATGGATTATGAAGGCCTTCTCATTATCTTGGTTATCTAAATTAAGTGAGAAAATATTACCAGAGGGTGGCAGGAAGGGAAATCCTTTAGTTTATTTTGAGAAAAAGCAGCAAGCCAAAAATGTGATGTGCATTTCCACAGCAGTGACTCATTACCAGATTTCTCCTGTGCTCACATGAAAAGTCAGTTTAAGGTTATGAAGGTCAGTATAAAATGGACCTTCAGGGGGGCCTGGCTGGCTCAGTCAGTGGAGTGTGAGGGTTTATGAGCTTGATCTCGGGGTTGTGACTTCTAGCCCCACATTGGCTGTGGGGATTACTTTAAAAAAAAAAAAAAATCTTTTAAAGGAAAAAAAAAGGTCTTTCACATCACTAAAGACAACTGGTATATGCAAACTTTCCTGGGGCCCCGGGTGACTCAGTCAATAAATGTCCGACTCTTGATTTCCGCTCAGGTCATGGTCTTAGGGTTGTGAGACTGAGTTCTCATTTCCAGCTCCATGCTTAGTGGGGAGCTGCTTCTCTCCTTTATCTCTGTTCTCCCTCTCCTCCCTCCACCTCCCCCTGCATACACTGTCTTCTCTCTCAAATAAATAAATAGATCTTTAAAAAGAAGAGAGGTTTCCTAGCATCAAAATTCCCTTACTTGGAGTAAACAGGAGATCTAAAACAAATCACAAGAACCCATTATTACACAGCAGAGAATATGAGAGTCAAAAGCAGTTAGGTGTTTTGCAAAGACTAGGCTATGTTGATTAAAACTTTAAATAAATAAGAGCATAAGTAAAAAGTTTATTATTACATGATCATAGCATGATCATAATGTATTCTTAAGACGAGCTTTATTGCACACAACCTGGGCCATTAAAATTACTGTGCTTTTTAATGACATGATAATTATCCCATGTGCAAGAGTTGACATCTTGCTATTCCAAAGCGGGATTTATTACTATTTTAGAGGTAATTTGTTCTTTAAATTAAAACCCAGCTAGACTGGTGCATTAACTACAACTGGCACTGATTTTGCCAAGAACAGAACAAGCCAGTTCTCAGCTTCATAAAGTAATTCTATTAAGAAACATGATCCAACAGTTAATGAAGAATCCAAGGATGCAATTATCCCACAACCAAGTAACAAATCCGAGTAAACACCAATCAATTCTACTCTGGTCAAGTACAAATTTTCCTGTCTTGTTTGACCAGTTTTTCTCTGAACCCCTAACTTACACTCCTAGACATCACCCAGCTGGACAGGATAAAACCCAGCAAAAATGATCCAGGAGAAAACTATTACCTTAGATATATCCTAGCCCAAAGACAGGTCTGTTTATTTTTGGCTATCATAAGCTAAACTCATACAAAAGAATAAAAAATTACATAGGTGTCAATTCATGTGTTTTTAAGACGAGTATCCTATGGGTAATATGATTTCACTTTCCAGACTGAATTCTATTTTGCAGACATTCATTTTTTTAAGTACACTGTAATCTAAGCATCCAAAAAATGTTACATACTGAGGAGCTAACAGTCCCTATACTCACTCACGCTAAAGAGTAGTATGTAACAAACTTATTCATTTAATAGTTAAATGAGCATTTAGTCACATTATAAAGCATGACAACGTGGAGCATGAGAAAATGCCTACAACTCTTAACCTTCCAGGAGCTTAAAGAAAAGAATGTAAAGGGGTAAGTAAGTACAGGGTTGAGTGTAATACCAGCCAAGAGCAAGGTCAAAGTCAAGCACTACAGGCAGCAGAGAGGGGCAGCGAGACGTGGGTGAGGGTGCCCACAGAGGGGCCGAGGGAGCCCTGCCAAGGGAAGCAGGACTGGGATGGGACGGCACGCTGGAGAGGAAGCAGAAAGGAGACCCCCTCCCAGGTAGGGCCAGGCAAGAGCTCCTTGGAAAAGGATCACCCAGGAGAGCCAGAGGGAAGAGGCCTACCCACCACCTAGGAAACCTGGGCAAGGCAGGCCCAGAGCCCCGTGAGGCATCTGGATTCCCACTGGAGGGCACCGGGAAGTCAGAGGCACAGCAGCGGAGATGGAGATGTAGGAACTCGCTCGAGGTCAGCTCGTCCTTGAGTCCCAGCAGCCATGTGGCAATGGGAGGGAAGGTACAATTTCCCAGCATGCTTCTGCACGTGAGGCCACCGGTACCCACGGGTTCCTCCTGTGCACCCTGGAAGGCCCGTAGCACCTGGGAGTCCAAGTTCTCACTAAGACTCCTGTGAACCCCCAAGCCTGGGTTCTTTCATGCTGCTTCTCTCACTGGAGGCTTCCAGGTAACGGACGGCCATGCAGCTTGGGCAACCCAGCTTCGCAGCTGGCTCTGTCCAGTGGACGAAGAGACAGCTTGGATTCTTGCTTCCTAAATAAGGAGAGAGAGAGTGTGTGTGTGTGTGTGTGTGCGCGCGCGCGCGTGTGTGCATGCATTCACGTGCTGTGGTTTGGATAGGAGGAGCGAGAAAGGGAAAATCACCACTAGCGGCTCTTCATTGTTATCCATGGGGGAGAAATCCTTGGAAATTCTTGTTTATCAACAATTATCAATGGCACATTTTCTGTCCTGACTTCCTTGCACCCAGCCATGCTTTAGCTTTAAAAACGGATGTATCAGATGAGTGTCTTGGAAAATACCAGACATGAAAACGAGTGCTGTCTTTCTCAGGCCAACAGGACACCAGAGGCAAAAACCCATTCGCTGTGTGCCAGTCAGCTGGTACAGCGGGAAATTAGCCATTCAGTTATTCTCAGGGCTCAGAGGGTAGCCAATGGACATGGAATTGGACTTCATTAAATGAGTCCGTTTAAAACTGACAGCCTCTGGTGAAGGATGTATTACACCACACCCTGATTCTAATATAAATAATACTGCTCATGAACTACCATCACTGCTTAGCGCTTCCGGTTCTCTCTCCTTCCTAGGTGCAGAGAAGACGGTGTTTCCCCGCCCTCTGGCAGTCAGGCAGGGGCCCTATTTCTGGTTTGGGGCAATGTATTCAGAGGAGGGGGTGACAAGTGTCAGGCCAGAGTGGAGGCTGGGAAAAGCTCCCGTGCAAGCTTCCGTGGGTCTGGGTGACCACGTGCATTGGAATGCCCACCGACCTGGGCTGGCAGGTAGCAGGAGTGAGAAATAAACCTCTGGTGTGTTCAGCTAGGATTCTGGCGGGGGAGGGGACAGGAGAGGCGGTGTGCTAACATACCTCTCTATTTTAATGACCACACCAGCCAGCTTTCCACTGGACACCCAGCAGAAAGACAGGGTGCTCCTTTGTGGCCAGAGGACAAGTCTCTACAAGACAGACTGTTACATGTCGGCAGGAATCAACAGTTTCTTTTCATCAAAGGGAAACTGGCTACGGTTTCAGCCGCCATCCCAGCAGCACTAATCCTGGGCTTCAAAGTCAGGCTAACACGTTTTCTCGCTCCAAACTGTGGAAGACACTGCAGGCATTCTTTTCTCACACGTCATTTCTAATCATGTCGCTTCACATAAACACTGTTTTCATATGCAACAAGATAAGGGATTACTTATCTATTTTTAGATGCTCTACCAGCTCTGGGCCTGGCCGAGGTTGTTTATATACATTTGGAGTGACCTTCAAGGTTTCGTGCCCTCTACTGTTCTGCCTTTGCCAGGAGAGCGACACTCCGTGAGCAAGAGCAGCGCGTTGTGCGGACGACAGGAAGTATGATCTATTTTGTCCTGCCGTGAGGAAGACCAAACAATCGGTTCGGATCTATTTTAGATCATCCAAACAATGAACGTGGACCTATTTTTACAATATTTTGCACTATTAAGATTAGCAGAAGAAATGTGGTCACTGCACATTCCTGCCGAACTTCCTGATTACTGAACAGTATCAACGGCTGGCCCATTAGTCACTTCTTGGCTTGTTCGGTCACGCAGCGAATTTTTACTGCACCCGCTTTACGCTAAGCATGTTAACAGGATCCAAGCATCCGTAGTCAGAAGCCAATCTATGGGTCCACAATATCAATTTATTAAAACATCTGTCTGACTGCTGGAGAGTTGGCAGTTATGAGTATTACGTTCTAATAATGCAAACAGATGGATATTAACTATCTTACTGCACTGTTACGGGGGTGCCTGAGAATTAAGGGATGACGCTCCCCAAAGTCAATTCTATTAATTCTGCCAAGGAAATCAGGAGGATCAGTGGTATACGATGCTGGCGTTAAGACTTCAGACTGATGAGAGCAGTTACAGTAGAACTGAATTTAAGGCAGAATGTGAAGGGCGCCTGGCTGCCTCAATCGGTAGAGGACGCGACCCCTGACCTTGTGGTCATGAGCTTGAGCCTTACGCCGGGTGCAGAGATGACATACACACACACATACATGATTTAAGGTACAATCTGAGACCTTGTAGAGAGCTGCAGAGATATTCCTACTCAGCACATATAAATTTCAAGGGGGTTTGTAACTCTGATAGTCCTGAAACATGTAAAACCCACAGACGACCTTCTCCTGCCTTGGACACTAAAGATGCTTTATAAGCACTTGGTGGTGAGGAGGTGTCAAGTGGACGCTTCCTTCCCTCATTCCTGAAGACTCCTCCCACTTCAGCTGCCCGCACCCCCAGCAGCTACTGTGCCTGGAGGAACAGGCCTGCGAGAGCGTGCGGACGACTTACACCCTGAGAGGCGTGCTCTTCGCGGGCCGTGTGCAAAGCACACTTCTGTTTGGAACCTTCCTTTAAAAGCTCTGTATAAAAGCAGATTCTAGTAATCAAAACATGCAGAATTCAGGAAGTGGGATGCTTCTGCTTGCCGGTTCTCAAACCACCCAGAAAGGACATTCATACTGGCCATACACTCCAAGGCTGCCACCGAGGCATCCAGGGTCACTGGCGACCTCCTGTGAGAAACCTGCTGCCCCTCCACTCAGCACCTTCCGAGACGTACCCGAGAGTGAAGCTATCGGACAACCTTGACTGTGAGCCACTTTCTGCAAAAAACGATCTTCGGTAGACATTAGCAATCTGCTGTCAAAGTTACTTGAGAAAGGATTCATCTGTGATCTAGCACTCTTGTCAATACCGCGATCTAGGTCATTTTTACAGCTAACTGAGATAAATGAATATGCAAATGAACTTAATGGTACTGCAGAAATGTTTCAATTCTCAGAATAAAAGAGCAAAGACTTTACATTGTTAACTATACTTGGGCCCAGAGATGGTATCTAATTATGGGCCTTTTTCTCTGGTCCGTACACTTATTTTTATAGCTCTGGATGTGTGACATAAGGAACCAAGCCGAATCCATACTGAGAACATGACATAACTGCTGCTGCTACTTCTATCTTCTCACCGGAGAAAGAACACACCCTTCACCATCTGAGCCTTCCAGGGTTCTGGTGGCAAGTTAGCAGGATTTATCTAGACTACAGAAAATGTTACACGACGAATGCTCAAGGTTTAAGACCCTTTCATTAGGACCTCAGTAAAATAACATTTAAAAACCCTACCATGGTCTACTGGCACATATCTGGGCAGCACCCACCAGAGTTCTGGAAACAAAGTCAACGCTGAGTTAAAATTTCTTTTATCTTGCAAGCCAAAGGTCTCAGTGGACAACACAATGAACCTACAGAGAACAGTTAAGTCACTTTGATGAAGGAACAAAATTCTATCATAAAGCTATTACTAAATCATGTTAAAAGCCCACCTCACAGCCTTACACAGGCTGTCTGACGTTTATCTCTACAGTTTATTGCTTTTATGTAATTTTATTTTACAATATGAAAATTTATGGTCCGCTTTCTTAAAAACATCCTACAGTTAAAAATAAGAAAGATGACAGAACCCAGCCTTCAGCAGATGCTTTCTTTCCCTTCATGGTTTGCCAGACAGATTTGTGTTCTCTTTTATTTGTTTATGATACCTTAAGATATAGCATTATATTTTTCACAATGAACCTTGAAAGAAAAAGGAACATGAGCCTTCTCCAGAAGCCTGTTATTACATTTTTCTCAAAGTCAGTAGAAGAACAGCAAGATTTCAGTAAGAACTACTTACTGGGTGGGCAAATTAGTCAGGCATAAATTGGCAAAGTTCTACTGTAATTTGATTTTTAAAGCTTATTTCCTTGTAATATTCAAGATCATGCTCAGCTGTAAATGAATCTAGAGGATGAACAGGCCACATGACTATCATTACTGCCTCTTTTTCTTTTTTTAAACCGTTCTAGGAAAATTCTTCCCACCATCTGTGTTAGAGCAGAAGAGTTCTGCCCATGGCTTACTCATTGTTCTTCCCAGCACAACAAAGACATGCGTGCACACATGTCTTACGAAAGGCTACTCACCAGAATTAAAACCCTAGAATACTGACTCAACTGTCCATCAAGTTTGAGGTTTTCTATTTGACAAAATTTATGATGCAGAAGGAAGCAAGTGGAAATACGTACTACAAAACTCATGCAGACCTCAGTCTCAAAAAATATTTAGTGTTTTTAAGTAGGCTCCGTGCCCGATGTGGGGCTCAAACTCATAACCTTGAAACTGTCCCATGCTCCTCCACCCACTGGGCCAGCCAGGCACCCCTCAAAAATATTTATGTATCAAAAATCTACGAATAGCCTGGGAGCATGCAAAGCATTGTGAATTGAGAGTTTAGATTCTGCTATATAAAGTGGGAATCTAATTACCTTAATTTGTTCAGAAATGTCCTGTTATACAGACGTTTACTCATGATCAGGAGGACAAATGTCACCTACGGACTGATGGCATCCTCTGGGATGCCTCCCACAATTCCACTCGATGGACCCCACAGGCTAGGAAGCCCATACCAGAAGAGTCATAGTGCATTTTCCTTTCTTTTCTCTTTTGCATTTATTTTACATAAACTGACTGCAGCTCCATCTTTTAAACTGAGTTACTGACCAAAGCTGTGTCCTCTGTTTGTCTGTAAGACAAGCGTGCGGTTGTCTGTACTCTTTGGCAGCGACAAACAGAAATACACGGGAATGGAATTTCATGCTGGGTTATGAGCTGCCTTTGTGATCATATAGACCTTTATTGAGCCCCGCAGCATTTGTACAGGATAAAGTTAAGTAAGGACACAGCTAAATCTGAACAATGCCAAACTGTAAGGGTTCAGTGCAAAACTTCAGGAAGTGTTTTCAAATAGCTCTCCGAGCTCTCCAATGAAGCATCAGCACAAATTCCTTTGGTGTCGGTGTTAGGGTGCCGGTGCTCATTCTGCCCCAGTGAGAAGTTACGTGATTATGGTCAAAGAACAATGAAGGGTTCCCAGAGATCCTTCGCCTTCCGGGGAAGTCTCTCCACTGGTCCCCATATGTGAAAATCCCCAATGCAGGTAACAAACACGAGGAAGAGCTCATGTCTTCTTCACTGCAGCCCCAATGTCTGGCAGAGCGGCGTTTACTACATGAAGCCTTCTTCAAAAAAGGGACCCACCTCGCTTCTCACTACCGTGTCCTGTGGATCAGCCATCAATTCACATCCAGAGCCGCTGGGGTTACCGTTAAACTCAGGAGAGCCCGGGTGTGCTGCGCTTCACTCTTCCCCCTACTGGAACACTTTGTTTTCTGCTGCTAGAGGCCCTGGTATCAACAGGATATTTTACTATTTTCACAAAATGCCTTTAAGACACCACCACTGACACAAGTTTTTGGCTAAACTGACAAGTACGGGGGAAAATGGAAAGAACGTGGTATTTTATATAAAATATTTAAGAACTACCTTATACAAAATTCTTTTTTTAGGGACGCCTGGGTGGCTCAGCTGGTTAAGCGGCTGCCTTCGGCTCAGGTCGTGATCCCGGCGTCCTGGGATCGAGTCCCACATCCGGCTCCTTGCTTGGCCGGGAGCCTGCTTCTCCCTCTGCCTCTGCCTACCACTCTGTCTGAGCTCGCGCTTTCTCTCTCTCTCTCTCTCTCTAAAAAATAAATAAATAAAAAATCTTAAAAATTCTTTTTTCAGAGAAGGATGGCACAGTTTCACCGATGTCAAGCAAATGTCTGGAAGATGGCACCTTTGTGGGAGTGCTGGCAGCTCACCTCAAGTCTGAGGACGAGAGTGGTGTCCCCTCCATTCTACAGAACTCAGCACCTCTGTAGGGACAGACTCAGAAAACGTGTCTAGAGCTCATTTGATAATATTTAAATGAGCAAAAATAATTTAGGGTTGGCTATGTAAAGGTTTCCATGACCAAAATGTGTGTTCTTTTACCACCCTAGACTTAAATACACTGACCCTGCATAGATATGAAAGTGTACCTATATGCAAGCGGCTCCAGTATTTCTGAAATGTATGCCAAAATATTTAAGAACTTAAAGATATGGAAATTGTATACTGCTACAGAGAAGTTAATTTTTGTTTTTTCAGAAGTGAGAAGACTATACTTAATAAATGTTCTACTTAGTGTGTCATCAAGGTAACAGCTCATTAAACATACTGGCTGAATGAGATCTGTAAGGTAAGGTACTGAAAGAAAAAAATAAGGGAACAACCCCCTAGAAATACAGCTCACCTAGTATTTAATTTCCACATTCAGCTTTCACGAAATAGCCCGATGAAAAGTGTTTGCTTTTTGGAAAAGAATCATTTGAAAAAAAAAAGAGGAGAGGTTTTTAACATCTGTGCTCTAGACTGGTGAAGTCAGTTGTACAAACTGGACAAATCCAGAATTTCTCCCCGACAGGGAGGTAGGAATACCCAGTTTCACTGAATGAGAGTTGACTATTCAGTGTACAGATTTTATAGGTATTCTCTATTATTGACTTCTATCTTTTTTTGTTTGTTGAAGTTTTTTGTTTGATTTTTTAGGTAGGTTTCAGGCCTCGTGTAGGGCTCACTGTGATGCTTGAACTCACAACCCTGGGATCAAGATCTGAGCTGAGATCAAGGGTCAGATGTTTAATGGAATGAGCCACCCGGGCTCCCCTCTTCAACTTCTTTTATTTTTTAGAGAGAGAAGAGCACACGAGTGGGGGGTGGGGAGAAGAGGGGCCGAGAGGGAGAGAGAGAATCCCGAGCAGGCTCCACACCTAGTACAGAGCATGACACAGGGTTGAACTCGTAACCGTGAGATCATGGCCTGAGTCGTACGCTTGACCGACTGAGCAACCCACAGGCCACCCTTTGATTTCTTTCTCTCTTAACTGAGTGGGACTCCAGCCTGGCCTCAGGAGAGGACTAAAGGCGCGGGAAGTAACCCGAGGCTAGAAAATTCTGTAAGGTAAAAGACATCAATTTGTCTAGTGGATTTTTGCGTATTTTCCAACAATACTAACAGACCATCTAGAATGGTCAACACCATTTACCTAAGCAGGTACCCCCACCCCCGACCCTAGCTCCTAAAACATGGCAAAGTTTAGGCATTCAGGCCAAAAAACTTGATATAAAAGTCCATGTTCCCAGAAACTGACAAATAATAAAAGCTACATTTTCCAGTTAAAGGCCCCAGGCATATTTAATTCACTAGTTCGGGCCACAGGTATTTACTGTTACCTTCAATACACAGTATTAGGTGGCAAGTGAGGTCATGCTGAGCAAATGAGTGGAAATGAGACAAAAGACAAGAAAGAACCAGCACCGTAACCCAGAAAGTTCCTGGGCATCTTCCCCAACATTCTTTCCATTTACAGATTTACTTCCTTCATGATGTGGGTCAAAATAATGAAAACAGAAATAGGTCTAAGGCTCCAACCAGGAGAAGGTTAACTGGAGTTCACCAGAATGACTGCACCAGATCTTAACACAATCATGTGATCACACAGATGGACTTTTTCTTTTTTTTTTTTAAAGACGTATTTATTTGACCAAGTGAGAGAGATGGTGCGAACAGGCAGAATAGCAGGAAGAGGGAGAAGCCGTGCAGGGAGCCTGATGAGGGGCTCGATCCCAGGACCTGAGCCTGGGACAAGATCATATGCTTAACGACTGAGCCACCCAGACGCCCCTAAAAAGGCTTTATTTATTTGAGAGAGAGAACAAACAGGGGGCAGGAGCGGAGGGACAAGTAGACTCTGCGCTGAGAGCTGAGCCCAGCATAGGGCTCAATCTCACCACCCCAAGATCACAACCTTAGCCAAAGTCAGATGCTTAACTGACAGAAGTACCGAGGGACACAGCTAGATTAGAAAGATTTAGAGGGGCACAGAATCAGATGGAAAAAACAAACAGCACTGTTAAGAATCATTACAAAATTAAGATAAATCTAAAGAAATTTTTTGTACCTTAACCCTCAGTTATCTAGGGCAGTGAGGGAGTAAGAATTGAAGTTGGTAAAAAATTCAGCTCACTGAAAATGACTTCTAGGAACCCCCCCAAACCACCCTCTTCTGACTTCCCTTAAACATCTTAAGACCAAAAATTAGTAATACTACTATGGGTGGGGATTTAACACATCAAAAGACTCACCATACAAGGGTATCACATCTTGAAGATGCTTCTGCACATGACCAAAAATTACAAAGAAATGCTATTATGATCAGATTGTAAGGAAATGTTCATGTGCTCACTGGAAAACAACACTCAATCGGTATAAATTCAAAACATCAAAACTTATAGCTGACAGGGTTACTGTATAAAGCTTTGGTCATTTATTGTAGTACGAACTAGGTTTTTATATTTTTTCCCCCATTTAAGGAAACAAGAGGGTTGAGACTGGATTTAAGGGCAATATTTACTCTCATAAGGCAAAACGCTTACCACAGGGTAGGTCTTAACATACGGTCTTCCGACACGGATGTATACACACAGACAGCCTTAGTTTTGGCAGAATTCCATAAGCAAATACCTATTATCTAATGTTTTGAGATGCTAGTCTTAGCTTCCCAGGTAACAGGTCCACTTCTTGAGCGCAGGGACCACTCCTTCCACTTTGCGATAATGCTAGTGAAAAGTCACAGAGGAGGAGGGAGGCGATGACCATGTGTGCCTGCAAATGCCTCACCTGTGAGCACGGTCAGTGCTACTTGGGAGAGCTGCTTAGGAACAGGGAGACACAGCTCTCCTGGCTGGTTACATAATGGGAACAAACAAAAAAGAGAAACCCGGGACGCCTGGGTGGCTCAGTCGGTTGAGCGGCTGCCTTCAGCTCAGGCCATGATCCCAACGTCCTGGGATCAAGTCCCACATCAGGCTCCTTGCTCGGCAGGGAGCCTGCTTCTCCCTCTGCCTCTGCCTGCCTCTCTGTCTGCCTGTGCTCGCTCTCTCTCTGACAAATTAAAAAAAAAAAAAAAAGAGAGAGAGAGAAACCCAAGGCAACGATAAAGCCAGGCAGTATCTAGCTAAAGGAGAGGAAGATTCCACAACCGTTGGTACATAATAATCCTCTAGAGGTAGATGAGGCAGAAGCCCAGCCTCTGTGGAAAAGAACACAAGGAGGCAAGTCCAAGGCTCCCCCCAATAAAGGGGATGACTTCGTGCCCGACCGTAGTCATTATGTTGTACAGAAAGACATATGTGAAGACTCTGGAAATAGAATTCCCAACAGCGCTGTAATATCCCAAGGAAATGCTGCAACAGTGTCAGAACGATCTGTTGTTTCTCAAAGAGATTTCAGCATCCCTGAATTAAATTTGCTCTTCCACTTTCCCTGCCCTAAGTGACTCTGTTAGAATTCCCCCGCTAACTCAGTACAGGAATGAGAAAGGGCCTATCAGAGCTCTCGCCAAGACTCCGTGTTGAAAACCACCCAGTCACAGACCAACGTGGGGACTGATCTTCATTTTCGCCATCAAGAGAAACTATAAAAGATGACCTCCAACTACAAAGAAACGGCCCCTTGCTTCTTTCTGCCATCGTGTAGCCATGTAAAGCCTCAAACGGAATCTTTAAGTCTGTTTCTGCAACATGACAGCCAAGGGATGCTTTGTAATTAAGTGTGAAAAGCAGGATGATTATGTTTGCCTATAACACTCTCTCCCCAGTGAGCCCAATCGCTGCTATTACCACTCCTTTAACACAAGATGAACCAATCTCTAGCACCCATATAAAAGTTTTTCAGAAAATATATTCCTCTTTGGAGGCTATAAAGAAAGTCTAACATATTTAATGAGAACCAACAGAGTATTTCCCCAACAGTTTGGGCGTGTAATTTCAGGATAGCGCATGCACCCACAAAACAGACCAGAATTCACTAACTTTAAGTTACTAACTCCAGGACAGTTAAAGAACCAACCAACAGAACAACATGTACTAACTTCAAAAAGCACTTATCATGACAGTTATGCCAACATAATCAGAGAGCACTGCTTTTAAAACAAAACAAAACAAAAACAAAACCAACAGTGAAGAAATACATACATATCTTCACGAAAAAGCCACGCACCATCACAACACATCTGGACTCGAGTAAGAGCTCTACCAATTTGAAATGTTAAATTTCACACACATCCAATCAGTGACTAAGAGGGAATCAAGAACACGGGCGCACGTGAGTCTGTGTGCTTTGAAACACACCTGCGTACACCATTTCACGGTGGAGCTGGCTTCTCAGAGACCGTCAGAATGGCCCATTTCCTAGAACCATAAACCGTTTTACCACCAGTCAGTACGCCTCAGCAGCAGAAGCATCAGACAAGGAGATGCACAACATCTGGGGTTCACAATTCATCGGAAGGGGAGAACTTCATTTGGGGGAAAAAGGATAGCTCGGTCATCACCGAGCACCTCCTTCTCTAGCACTGATTGGTCAGCAAATGCTTAAAGCATCTACTCAGAACTTTCTTTTTTTTTTTAAAGATTTTATTTATTTATTTGACAGAGAGAGATCACAAGTAGGCAGAGAGGCAGGCAGAGAGAGGAAGGGAAGCAGGCTCTCCGCTGAGCAGAGAGGCCGGATGCGGGGCTCGATCCCAGGACCCTGAGATCATGACCTGAGCCGAAGGCAGAGGCTTTAACCCACTGAGCCACCCAGGCGCCCCCCTCAGAACTTTCTTCTATCATGTAGATCCTGAAAGATATTAGCGTGCATTCCAGGGACAGAGCATGTGCATAGGTGATGTATGCAGAGAGAGGAGACCATACGCATGCACGCACGCACACACAGGGGAGAGCACAGGAAGTGACCAGCACCCGGAGTTCACGGCCTGGTACCCAGTCACACGGCAATCCGGGTCACGTATAACCTGCAGGGTCAACCACGGAACGCCGGACAGCGACCCCAGCATCCCTCGCTACGGCCAAAGTAAAAAAGTAGATTTTACAATTAAAATATCCAGACATACAGTTTAGCAAAGTAGTTTAATTTGTAAGCATCAATTACATAAAAGCTTCTCAAAGCAGCAGAATTAAGGATTTGGCAAGGTATCTTACCGAGAGTCACGGGGGATGCAGAATCAGCCTGCCCAGAACACCGGACGCTGCCACAGCACAGGGGAGCCACCCGGATGGCGGCCGCCAGCACGTGCACCTGTATACATGCTCCCTTCCCCCATCACAGATACAACCGACTCCCGCCCCAAGGCTTTTTATCCCACAGAAACATTCCCTTTCTGGATAACCCCCCCGCACGAGCATAATAAAATAGACTGTTCAAACGGCTTCACTGTCCCCTAAATTCCTCCTCTTGCTAATGCTGAGTATCCACTAACGTACTCTGCTTCTCATTTCCAGGGCTGTAATGTGAGAAACACTTGCTAAAAGCTACTTTCGGGAGGGGGGCGTGGAATCATGGAGATTTCTCCAACAGAGTTCCTCTGCGAGCAGCTTGAGACCTCTGCGAGCAGCTCGAGACATTAGCGAGCTGAGGACTCACACTTCCCCGAGCTGGCTCCTGTTTCCATTTCCCCGTAGCTGTCCTTGCCAGGACCGGCAAAACTGATACGAAGTACGCTGATGGGCAGAGGAGTTCGCTAAGGCTCAGACATCACCCTTCAACCACAGAAACTGAGGGTCCCAGAGTCCTGGAGGCTGAAGTCTGAGATCAAGTTGTCACCAGGGCTGAGTTTCGCTGAGGGCGAAGGAGAACGGGTTCCATGCCTGTCCCCTGGTGGCTGGAGGGTCGCTGGCAGTCTTTGGCAATCCTCAGCTTCTGTTTCATCACCCTGACCTCTGCCCTTCACCATAATATGGTGTTCTCCCTACGTGCGTGCGTGCGTGTGTGTGCGTGTGTGTCCCAATTTCCCTATTTTTATAAAGACACCAGACATACTGAATTGAGGCCCACTCGGATGGCCTCACCTTTACTTGACTACGTCTGCAAAGGCCCTGTTTCC
Organism: Taxidea taxus jeffersonii; assembly: GCA_003697995.1. NCBI lineage: Eukaryota > Metazoa > Chordata > Mammalia > Carnivora > Mustelidae > Taxidea > Taxidea taxus. Next base: position 47,633 of record ML111554.1, read on the forward strand.
AAATAAGGTCACATTTTTACGCTTTGGGGGTTAGGACTTCAACCCATCTTCAACCCACAATAATCAGTAATGATGAAATGGCGAGGCAAAGCTGCTTTCTCAAGAGGGATGTCGTCTCCTGAATCCAGGGCATGGTGTGGGGGAGGCAACACTGCCTGCCAGGACTCTGTAAGGGGAGGGACTTGGTACTGCCCCTGAGCCTCAGCATCATTATGTGGATGAATGGGGTGTGGTGTGGTCATAAAGGCTGTTCTCAGGTATCCCATTTTTCTTCCTTCTGGGCAGTGACAGGGATTCATTTCCCCAGTCCGGAGTTAGGCAGAAGCCTTCTAGAACAATGTCCAACATGTCATGTTTCCCTCCCCCACGCCAGTGATGGTAGAAGCATGCATCAGGGTTAGAGGTCATCACTGGCGGGACTCTTGGGGGCCATGAAGAGCACCGCTCCCCAGCTAACAGACGCTGGACATGGATCATGAACAAGGAAATACATCTTTGTTGTCTAACCCACTGAGATTTTGTTTCTGAGGCACAACACAGCCCGAAAGAGATGGGAATTCCCTCCGCTGCAGTCTAGCTCTCTATTCCCTTGGGCTTTTCTTCCTTCTGTAATCAGGAAAGGGAAGGCCATCACTTGAGTTCTCAGAAACTAACAGGCCTAACTGCAGAATGCTACACCAGTCTGAGCCACTCTGCCCTGCCCACTGAGAACATTCCCACTCAGTCAAGCATCCAGACCCGCGAGACAGCTGACTGCCTCAAGCCCAGGTAGGTCAGCTCATGGACAAAAGCCCTACAACCCAAAATTCATTTGTTCATTCATTCAACCATTCAGTGGGTGTACATTTCTTACTTAAATCCACTCATCTTATCAAAAGGTACTGAGCGACCTTATATTTTAGTCACTGTAAATAATTAGTTCACAAATCTTTTTTTCTTCACCATTAAGGACATTCATTTAAATTTCTTGGGAGTGTAAATTTTAGTGGCATTTAAAAATCAAACAGATGGGGGGAAAATGGCTCACTGAAGATCATGAGAAAGATTTTTTAGAAAGAGCTACTGGCCCTGCTCAGAGGTGGTAGAACCGGATTTACCAGCTGAAGGACAGCATCTCAACCGGCCTAGAAAACCTTCCTTGTTGCCCAGATGCAATGAACACATGGAAAAATAAACGAGCAGAAACTAAGTACTGCTCACGTCGACATTTTGTTGGAATTGTAAAATAAAGACTTCGACCCACTTTACCTGTTACCTAAAAATCAGGTTTCTTAATTTTAAAATTGCTCCAACAGGTCCCTGTAAAGTACTAAGGGGGAGACAGGCATTTTTATTTTTTCTCCAACACAATTTTCCAAAGGCGAGGGGAAATTCTTGTTGACCCGTTCAGGAAACACCACTTATCTTAGCACCGTCTGTGGGCCTAGAGGGCCAGGAGGAGGAGGAGAGAGTGCCTGATGACTGAAAGAAATCTGAAGGAGGGAGGCATGAGGGCAAAGGGAAGAGAAAACCATGATGAAAAGAAGGCAGAGAGTTCACAGAACAAGAAACAAGCCTCCTTTAACATTCTGCACAGGGATGCTAACAGAGGCATTCTGCTCAAGTCTTGCCATTTCCTTGAGACTATTCCTTCCAGATGAAAGAAAAGGAGGGGGGAACAGAACTGAAATGACAGCAGAGTTTAGGAAGTGTGACAGAACTGGAAAGTAGTTAATGATGAAGTAAGTCCTTCTGTGATTAATATTTCACTAAATTCCATCTTTTCAGTGCCTCTCTAATAGGCAGCAGAGAAGGAACATTGATTCTCTCTGGGTGACAGGAGCATGAGCCATGCTGGTTTCCCTCCTTTTGAATTTTTCTCTGATGAACATACATAAAGTGCTTACGGATGCAGAAAAAAGAGAGTACTTAATTTAAAAAGACTATTTCTCAGATTCGGCCCTCATTTCCAATTCCCTCTGCTCCCTCCCTGCTGCCGTTAATCTCCTACTGAAAACACAGGGGCAGCTTTCTGGAAAGGCTCCATGAGTCCGCATGTCCAAGTGGTACAACTATACACCTCACCTGCCCCCACCGACCTGCATTTATACTACCCTCCCCCGCCCAGCCAGCCTCTGGAGTGCCCACCAGCTTCCCTCTGTTTACTCAAAGCAAACTAGGAACCCCGGTGCCAAGCTCATACCTTCCACTTTTCTCTACGTTGCACCTGCTCGCGGTCCCCCAAGCAAGCGTATGTGACCAGGACAAGAGCCCCCCCCACCGCCCCCGTACCCTCTCGTCGCTACCTGTGACAACACGCAGACAACCGCACGGTCAACAGACCGGCGGGCACACCACGAAGGCCACTGGGAGGCCTCTCCCAACTTAAACAAGCGACACCCACAGTGGCTCCTAGTACGCTGCGGGTTCTAACTTGGAATGGAAGTCCTGGTGGCAGACTACGCTCCGGGATGGAGGGGATGGAGGGGATGGAGCGGATGGAGGGGACGGAGGGGATGGAGTCCTGCCACCAACACTCCGCCCAGCTTAGAGCAGCGAGACCAAGAAATTCAGAGGCGCTGCCACTCACGGTCCACGTATCTCACACCGAACAACGGATAACGTGGTCTGTTCTCAACAGACGCTAAATGGAGGCCTGACAGCATTCACTCTCTGGCCCTTTACAGAAAAGTTTGCTAACTGCTGCTTTAGAATACTGAGCAAATTCTTGACAAATCAAGTGGAGTCGACCAGGGCATGTACCCCGGACAACGATGCGAAGCCCCAGCCCTCAAGTGGCCCAGCGCTCTCCCCTCGCACCAGCAAAAGATGCCGACGTACTAGCCCACGGCATCCCGCACGCGCCTGCTTCCGCCTCCGCCTGAAGTCCCGCGTCCTCTCCACCCGAACCTCACTTCCAACACTGGCCCAAGCCTCTTGCTAGAATGCACTCTCCGGGGTCTAAATCCCACGCGATCAAGACCCATTCCCACCTGTCTTTCTTTGCAGCCTTTTGGCTTCCCTCAGCTGTGAGAACCGGCAGCTTTTCGTCCCATCTCCCCCTGGGGTCTCATCTTTCCTGTACCTGCCTGTCCCCCTCGGCTGTAAGCTCCTGGGGGGGTAATCCCCTTGGACCCCCTCACCTCAACTAATAACTAATAAACACTTAAGTAAAAGAAGCCAAACATATAGTCACTGTGTGAACAGTTTTTTTTTTTTTTTATTCGGAAACCTCCAAGTTCCTGTATTAAAATGTTTCAGCCTCGTCTGAGAGAAGGCAGATCTGCGAACATACAGGGCCGGAGGGAGCCAGGAGCAGAGCACCCCGAGGGAACCAAAGTCTAGTGAGTGAGGGACCAAGTGAAGGGGGGAGGGCAGCTTGATCAAGCCGGGAGGCCGTGGGGAACACACGCGGAGAAAAGCGCGCCCTGTCAGAGAACGTTTTCGGGGACGCGCTGGAGCACAGGGCAGGAATCTCAAGACAATTTATGGCATTGGTAAGAGACTGCCACTCTGGGGTCTGGGCAGAATGGGAGCAGGTATCTGTAGTTGAGAAGATCACACTCCTGGGCTACACTGTGCAAGACAGGTGAGAGGATGAGAGGAGTCTGTCTGGAGGTGGTGAGGACTGTCACCAGTTAAGGAACTACTGTCCTAGAGAGCAAGCTGACCGCGGGAGTGGTGGGGGGCCAGGGAGGGAGGGACCACTGCAAGGGGCAGAATGGGCAGGGCCTGGCCACCAGGTGGACGTGGAAAAAGAGTTAAGGTGCCTCCAAAGTTTCTGATCTTCATATGGCTTTGGCTACCCTTACCCCGAACTCCAGAACTGGCTACATCATAAGCTGTTCGTTGTGAAATTTCCAATGCAGAGAAATGAGATTTCCAATGCAGGGAAGGTCTCTCTCAACTTTTTAGGTCTACCTGAGGTTCAGTGCTATCAAAGAACTGTTCGGGATTACTGACACACTAACATTCAACATTAATGTTTTATTGGGTCATTTAAAAAAATAAAAGGCTTCTTTGATATTTCTCCAATAATGACACTGCAGCTGAAAATAAAATCAAGGGAGGAAATCGGGCATCTGGGTGGCTCAGTGGGTTAAGCCACTGCCTTCAGCTCAGGTCATGATCTCAGAGTCCTGGGATGGAGCCCTGCAACCGGCTCTCTGCTCAGCAGGGAGCCTGCTTCCCGCCTGCCGCCCCCCTGCCTGCCTCTCTACTTGTGATCTCCTCGTCAAATAAATAAAAAAAATTTTTTTTAAATCAAGGGAGAAAGAAAGTATTTCTGAGGCTATCAGTTTTTAATGAGGCATCATTCAACATTTCTTAGGCCAAGGTTTCTCAAAGCAGACCATGGACCACCTCGGGTGCTTATAAAAACTGGACCATAACCTGCCCAAGCTAATCCAACCAGGTAATGTTAAAATATTACAGTGATCCAGAAGGAGTTGAAAATAAGCTAGAAGAAAATACCAAAGAATTTCAAACAGCATATGCAGAATCTTAAAATACAGAAAATACTCACAGGACATTTTATCATTACACACTTTGTATGTTTAAACGTGTAATATCCATCTTCATCGTTGGTAAAGGTCAGAAATAATAAAAATGAAATTCAGGTGAATTTCTGCAAAATCTCAGAAGCAGCCATGGGAGCAAAATCTGAAAACCACAGGTCTTAATCGCCCCATTCATACGCACTCCAGAGCAGGCCACAAACGCGAGTGTAACCAGTGACCTGGTCAGCAATTAACATCTAGCAAGTACCGGAAAAGGTCACAACTGTAAGTCAAGATCTAGCACAGTGACAAGCTGCCTGGTCAACAGCCTTTCTTTTCACTGCTCCAGCCTTCCTCCAGCCAACCTGACACAGTCCCATGTGGGAGTACACCCCTGAACCCGCACGCCCCTTCCCACCTCCACCCCCAGCAAGCTAGAGCCGGCCTTTCTCTGCCACCTCGGGGATTCTTCTAGAACTGCCACTCTCTATTTTATCTGTTGCTTCTATTTTCAAAGCAATGTCTTTCTTTGCTTTCTACTGGGAGGGACCCACCAGATCAGAGTGTTTGGATCAAAGCCCCCACGGGCAGAGTGGGCCCGGAGAAGCCAAGGCTAACACACTTCCCCCTTCAAGAGCCGAGCACCCTTTCTTCTCAACAAGACCTGCTGTGAAGTCCCCCTTCTGGCCCAGCTGCTTGGCTGGGAAGGGGAAGCCTCGAGTAGCACAGCCAGCCCAGAGCCTGACACTGAGAAATAAACACTCCCCGGAGAAAAAACAGAGTTCTTCTACACAGAAATGTCTGAGCAACAGCAGGCCAGGGTCTAATGGATCAAAATGCCTCAGCACAACTGTATCAAAGTTAGGAACCAGGGACACCCGACACATTCCGACACAGGGCAGACCCAGGGCCAGCGACGTGTGCACAGTTCAGGTTGATTTTGTTCCTGACAGTACCTGGCCTTCCTCAACTGCTTCAGGCTAAAATCCTTCTCGAGTCATCTCGGGCAAAAAACAAAACCAAAGAAACCCTCGACATTTTCTAGCTTTTCTAGAAAGAAAAAAAATAAAAAACCAACCTTGACATATCTAAGCTATTGTCAATAATATAATCAGCCCCGCCTGTAAAGCTCAAGAACACGTACGTTAACACTTACTTCTCAGAGACTCTTACGCAAGTGTGTCATTTCATACACACGAAAGTGAACTCCGAAAACTGTCATGACTGGGGGTCACAGCAGTGACAGAAAAAGGACCTTAAATCTAGTGCTTTATAAAGGCAGGTTATTTTTTAAACTGCAAGCCGAACCCACATGTAAAGCCAGTATTAATTTTTCTTCCTGTTGACTTGACAAAAAGGCTCTTTAACAGAACATTAGTAGAAGTGGCAGATGAGGCCAAAGACTTACAATGACAAGCTGCTGCTTCTAGCATTGGTCCATAAAGTGCTAGAAAGAGGAGGGATGAGCTGGGACTTGGTCACCACTGGCATCAGCTGCCCACCAGTGAGCCTATTTAATGGCCAGGGCTGTGAGTCCCAGAGGTTCCAAGTCTTCCTAACCTCAGCTGTCTCATCCCTCTCCAGATCAGAGACCTGTGACCCCCAAGTCTGGGCCAATGAGCAGGTGAGGGCTGGGGCTTACTGAGCCTGTAGGGACCGGCTGGCCAGCAGCAACAGCCCTCACAATGTGCAGGTGACTCGCGCCTCGCTGGGATGCGGCAGGAAGCTCACACAGCTGCCAGACCCTGACTCCCTAGGAATGAAGACTGAGCATCCAACTGGCCGAGGACCTTATAGACCTATTCATGCTCAGGATGGAGGACGTGAGCTGTGTATCTTTTCAGACTACTCAAGACACAGGAAATCCTTGAAACTGCAATTGTGTGTGTGTGTGTGTGTGGTGGTGGTTGTGTCACATAACATGGAGAAAATGTGTTCAAGTATGGAGTCATGGTCTGAAACTGATACTGTCTGCTGTGATTTTAAACGCAAGAGCAGATTTTGCTTTGGAGCAAATTTAGTTAAATCATACGTAATATGAATCGAATTATATAAAAACCAAACTGACTCACTTACTGAGCACCTACTATGTACAAAGCGTTTTACTAACCGCTACAGCTACAGAGGCCTACAGGACACAGTACCTCAAAGTTTACCCAACACTGAAGCCCACTCGCATCTGAGAAGGAAGCAAATGAAGACGATCACCCCACAGGAAGCCATTCTTTATTATTTGGTAGAAGCCCTTCACTACCCACCTACTAAAGATTTTAACAAAGAACTGGGTCTTGGTGCAGGCCTGGGCGAAGAACACTTCTCCTGCAGCTCCTAAGGATACGATGCATTTCTTTAAACTGTCTTTTCCCTTCAAGCTGAATAATTCCATTCCTGAGAGTGAAACACCCACCCTTCCCCGTCCGCGGGGCCCCTGCAGCTGTTGGTCAGCTGTGCACACCAAGTGTATCCCTGAACCGTCTGGTGTGCCCACTACGTGTGCCGCTCCCCTGCTCTAGCCTCCGGGGAGACAGCTGTGCGAGCACTGGGCCACCCCGCCCTCCCCCAAGCTCACCTACAGGTGGGTCTGCTGAACCCACCTCCCTTCAATTCCCCAGGGCTGGATATGAAGGACCCTGTCCTTTTTGAGTTATCTGTTGCTAACAATCCACTCCAAAACTCAGGTTAGAAACCACAACAGCCATCCATGACTTCTACTGAGTCTGTGGACTAACCGGGCAGCCTGTGGTCTCCCCCGGGCTGTGGTCAGGTATGATCAGGGCTGGAATGCTCAAGGCCTTGCTCCATCGGTCTGGCATTTTGGTGGGGAAGGCCAGAAAGCTGGAACTTCTCAGTGGCCAACTTGATGGCTCTGCATAGTAGCTGGATCCCAAAAGCACACATTCCCCAAAGACAGAGCGGAAGCGGCCTGTCCTGCACAGGCTAAGCGTAGACCAGCCCAGCCGCAGGGCCACTGCATTCACGGGGGAGGGGACACATGCCGTCCCCATTACCCCACCCCGCTGGGGGAGGGCTGAAGCAGCTCTCCGCCACACTATCTTCCATGCTTACTCTAAGAAGGGTAAATGGATATAAACCGCGAACCGTGGTCTGAGAACAGGACCTACAATCTGACGGAAGGTCACACGGCCCACCACTGTGGTCCGAAATAAAGAAGCTCGCACGTTCTCCGAGAGCTCACGGAGTGCCCAACGCTTACACATGCTCATCACCTCGCCACGCGGTCACCCAGCCCCGTCTGTAACGCCCGACCGCCAGGCGGCACGTAGTGTCTGCGCGCTGGACACAACGAGCAGGGCCCAGAAAATGAACAGCAACCCAGAGATAGCCTCAACTTCTCTCCCAAATGTTCCTAAAGGGAAGGCGCAGTCTCAGGACGTGGAAAGGAATCTTCACAGCCTCGCACACGTTCCTGACCCCCTGGTCTTTACAGCAGTTCAGTAAAGGCAAAATACACAGTGCAGAATTTTGAAAAGGAAACAAAGAAGTGGCTTCCGACCATTTGTGGGAGGAACAATGGCAGGAAGCAACCCTCTGTAAATCTCAAAAGTGACATCGGATATGGGTTCTTCTTTCCCTCTGGAAACTTGAGGGCTTCTCCTTTAACAGCTCCTTTACTGTCCCAGGCTCCAAAACTGCAGAGGTAATGGGAGTTATTTTTACCCATCCAGGTGCCTCCATGTCATTTACACTCAGACAAGAGGACAGTCTGTGACGTGAAGGACCTACAGCTCTGGACTGTTCCCGGGACTCACCTTGGACCACTCTCTCCCCTTCCCTCGTTGGACACGCTCGTGGCACTGTGATCCCTTCTGTCCCTATGCTCGTGGCACTGTGATCCCTTCTGTCCCTCCGGCGAGCAGGACCCCCGCATGTGCTCGGTATTACCGCTCGCGAGTCTCGGCGGCTCCTCCTGAGGCCTCTGCGTGCGATCAGCTCAAGAGGGGTAGGCTGCCCTATTAGTTTTCTCTGCCTCAGCTTCCTGTTTACTTCCTCTGGCATCCTTAGGAAAGTATGTAAGTTACTTCACCTATTAGTAACGTTTTACTGTTCGTAGTAACTACAAAGCCAGCCTAAGCCTCCCACAAGCAGTGGCCGCTCGCACAAGCAGAGGCGTCCCTCGTTCTCATTACTTGTGTCTCTAGAACGCTCCCTGGAATGTGAAAGCAATTCAGAGACTCACTTCTAACTTTCAGTGTTTGTGAAGGCAGCAATAGCAGACGAACCAACCACACAACCTTCCCAGACTTTGTTTATTCTTTCTTAAGTGGGGGAAGCTGAACTAAAGAATATTAATCTTCTGCCAATTTTATCACTGAACTGTACCCCATCTCAGCTATTACCTACTGACTCCGGTAGAGGAATGAATGTTATTTAGAGTTCCTGTTTAGCCAGTAGAGAGTTAACGAACAGGTTTAATACTGTAACATCTTAACATGAAGTCTGGACAGAAAAGCTCTCTATAATCTTATGGAACACAAGCGTCTCTGAAGTCTACAATGGAGATCTCAATAAAGGACATACCAGGGTGATGTCCAATCCTTAAAAAACTGCAGTCCTACATGTGAAGTTGTGATTTGCTGACGATCTCATTTCAGGCACATCCAAAATTAGCAACTAATTCTTTACACACGCTTTATTAATAGACTCCTGAAATTCAGATGAGAGAATGGCACATTCAGTGTGAAGAGGGGAAGATGCACGACAAAGATTAATTTTAATGTAATTCTTACCAAACGGCCCATGATGACCCATCCGGGAACCCGCCGGGTGCCTGCATTTTCATCTCACTCCAAAGCGCGCTACGCCATAACAGGTGCAATTTCATGACTGTTGACGAGGTTACTGGCCCCCAACCACCTGCACATCTTCATTTATGATTTGGTTTTTAAAAGTTTATAGAGATCTAAAGGGTACCTTAAATGATGACAACTCTGCATGGGTTTAATGAAAGTCAGACAGTACTTTTTTGGAAAACATATATATATATCCAGAGGAAAGGTAGCCATTACCAAAAAGCGATCCTGGTCTTGGCCTTTAAAAAAAGAGAATAGACCACCAAAACCTTTAAAGTCCTTTTACCTTAAGTCATGAAAATGAAAGCTGCTGACACCTGTTAGTCTAATGACTCATAAAAATCTTTTTAGGGGCACCTGGGTGGCTCAGTGGTTAAAGCCTCTGCCTTCAGCTCAGGTTGTGATCCCGGGGTCCTGGGATTGAGCCCCGCATCAGGCTCTCTGCTCAGCAGGGATCCTGCTTCCCCCTCTCTTTCTGCCTCTGTGTCAAATAAATAAATAAAATCTTTTTTAAAAATATTTTTAAAGAATACTTTTTGATTTTTTTTTCATGGTTCTTACATTCAGCGCAAGAGAAAATATATCAACCCTAAAAGAGAAGGGCAACACCCAGATAGCCACTAAAAAACTATGATAAACTAAAAATGTGTTTGCCAATATAAATTCAGTGGATGGGCAGTGAACCTACACAATCCCTAGACATCTGTGAAGAATTTACATCTTGTCCTTCAGAGGGAACAACGAAGACAGCAAAGATTTATTAAGTACTAATGTGTGCCAGGAACTACGCCACACAGCTGGCCCAGATTATCCCCCTGAACATTTAAACCGAAATCTCACAATAACCTATCTGATTCTGGACGTGCTCCGAGGGGACAAAAAGGAGTGTAACAGGCAAAGAGACGTGGAGGAGAAGACAAAAGACAGATCACAGGTCCTCAATGCAAAAAGAGTGACTCAAACCCCTATCTGCAGCCCATTTATTCTTACTTGCCAAGCAATCCTAACAAGCACACCCGACCCAACACCTTCTCTGGCCTTAGCAGGGGAGAAGCAGCCAATCAGGAGAGGGAGGAGGGCTGGCGGCAGTGACAGCCCCGAGAAGGGGTAAGGGATTAGCAAGGGAAATGAGAAACAAAAACAAGAACGGCAAGCTTCTCTCCTAGACCTGGGGGGGGGGGGGGGGCCGCGTGAGAACTTGAATGAGGAAGGAAAGCGGACTGTATACCTTATCAGACCCTAACAGCATCAATAAAAAATATTTATTTACACAAAGAAGATGAGATTATACAGTAATCTATGGCTCTGAGAGTAACAGTGAGTCAAAAAAAAAAAAAATTCACTGACATCTGTTCCAAGTGCTCCCCTTAAGGCGGCTTGAAAGATGGCCCTAGAACAGGGTGCACGGTCTTCGGGCAGCTCATCTGAAAGGACTCCCGATGGCCAAAGTCAGCTGTAGTTAACAGTGTCCTGCGCTTGGGGGGCAGGAAGAACAGCAGTTTGGGCGTCGGGCCACCCGATACCCCAGCTCGGCTACCACCTTCCCGCGTGCCCTTGGACACCTCAAGACACCACACCTTCCTGCTTAAAAAAATGAGACATCGGCCCACATGACCTTCACGGTCGGTCCTTCACTTTTTTAACACTCGGCTTTAAATACCATAAAAGGGAGACAACCTATGACCCCTTCTCTGAAATTCAGGAACACGGGACAGCTGGTCAACGCTTTCCAGAAGGGGAGTTGGCGAAGGGCACAAGAGTGCACGCAGTGCCTCTTTACTCTGGTTACCTGGACGAGAGTGGTATTTGCGAACGAGACAGAACAGGATCGACAGGTCTTGCCAGTCTCGAATTAGAATCCCACTTTCACTTACTTCTTGCTACTGGAAAGGGAGGAGAAAATTATCCCTTTCATTCTAAGCTATTTTGGGAGATAAGCTCTTTTCCATATACATTTGCAAATATTCAGCCGGAACATTCTGTCACTCTTAATGCACAGGTGGTGCCATAGAGGCTCATCTGAGTGGACACCTGCTCTGTGGCGTGTGGATGGAGGCCCGCGAGAAGAGGAGGGCGCACACCGGCTCGGACACCAAGGCTCAGTACAAGAATCAAGTAGCTCACTAGCTTTATCTAACCAGCTCACTAGCTTTAACTAACCAGCTCACTAGCATTAACCCCTTAGACTAGCTGTTCTCACCCCCAACGGCATGTCGGCATCACTGGGGTACACTGTCCTTCCCAAATGGCGCCCTCTCATCAGTAAATCCACACATGGCCCCGGGATCGAATCGGTGCAATTCTTGGGGCAGACTATATTCCATTAAGGGTCAACCTATTAATAGGTAGAAAGAGCAATAAATTAAAATAAAATTAAAAACCTGATGGCCAGTGGCTTGCACTAGGCAGAAAGTCAGTAATTTTTCTGCTGTACTGAATCTTTAAACACCATTGTGAATGCCGGGTGGGCCAGGCAAAGGAGGCATTCAAGGGGCTTGGAAATACTTGGATGAACCCAAAAGGATTTTCTGAAATGCAGAAAGCAATGCCCTCCCTTCCACAGATAAATATGGCTTAATCCCACTCCCGTCCCCAGCACGACCTGCCTCCCACTTCCTCCCCCCATCTTCCACCTCTTCCCCCGACTTCAGACAAATCTTCCTACATCTGTTTTGCTTGGCAACACACACCAGCGTTCCCACAGGGCCACCTGGCCACCGAGCCCCCACTGCAACATATTAGGCCAAACAAGAAACCTGCTCAAAAGGAAAAGCAATTGGCAGTGAGGTTTCTGGGAGCAAAGATCATGGGAATCGCAGGGCTCCAGTCAGTAAGGGAGGTGGCCTGGAACCCCACTGTGCCCTACACCCTCTGCCCATGACCCTTTCATGGCCATGAGACAGCGAGAATGTCCCCAACAGTGTTCTCACTAGTGGAACTTCCTGCTCTCTGAGGACTCCATCGGCCTCACCAAACCCAGAACCCCTGCCTAGGCCTCACTCGGTCAGTTCAGAGCGAGGACGACAGACTGGCTGTGCCTACGGAGGTTCCGGACAAAGCATGATGCCTGCTACTTCCCTTTGTCTCAACCCACGTCATATGGGAAATCTTCAGGAGCTGAGACCAACACGCATCTCTTTCCTTAATAGCAACTTAAAAGTTCTCTCCCAATCTCACATCCTCTCCACGAACTGAGATCGTCTGGGCCCATTCAAGTCCTCAGCCCCTCAGGAAAACACACAATGAACCAGAGGACGAAAACGGGACTTCAGAAAACGGGGGAAGGGATGGAAAAACCCCTGCTCCCAGACACCGCTGTGGAAGGGGCTGCCTCTCTCTCCGGGGGTGAGTGTGCGGGATAAATGAGCTATTTTAAAAGCCGTGGAGCTGCCTTGCAGCCCACACAGTATTCATCAATGGACAATATGCCTTATAATAAATGCAGTCTGCGAATCAGAAGCCGGCTCCCTGGTGCAGAACCGCAAAGCTGAACCCGCCCCCATCCTGGCATGACACAGGCAGCAGGAAGCATCTTGAAATAACACCCGCTTCGGAGAATAAAAGCTTCCCATTTTCTCGGCACTGCAGCACGAAAATGACAGTCTAGGCATGAAGGTTTGACAGGCTAAGTACGAAGGTTAAACTCCTGAGAAAGTGGACGACCGTCCCCAGTATCGGGAAGAACAAACATGGCGCGGGGATAGCAGCAGAGGCCAGAGCCCGTGCCCTGCCACCTCCAAGGTGAGGGGCACAGAGCGATGGCCTCCGTGCTACTGGCTCGCCGTCTCAGGACAGGACCTGTGGGGTCACATCCCTCCACTGCTTCAACCCCTCCTTGTGGCCTTCCTTCCTCAGGGCCCCACCGTGGCCCTCCACGATCTGTCCATTCCCCTGACCATTCTGTCTTCCAAATCTTGGCCTCTCATCCCTGTGTGCCCCTTCTGGCCATGCTGGTCTCTGTGCTGTTGCTCCTGCTCTCCAGGAACCCCTGGACCGCAGGGCCGCTGTGCTGCCCCCCCAACCCCAATCTGGGATGGCCCCCTCCCAGCTATCTACATGGCTCGCTCATCATCGTCATCTCAGGGAGGCCTTCCTTGGCTCCTCGGTGCACATGTTAAGACACCCACCTTCCCTGCTCTTCTCCATGGCTCTGATCCTCATTCAGTATCTGTATTTCTTCCCTATCTTGCTCATCTGTCCCCATACTATCAGAATGTAAGCTGCATGAGGACAAAGAGCTTTTGGTTTTGTTCACGGCTGTATGCCTAGAACCCAGACGGTGTCCGGCATGCACCAAGTACCCAAGGAATTCACTGCACAGACATTTATCGCCTCATCTGCTAGTAACCTCAAAAATGACTTCTAGCAGTCTCCAGGCAGCCCGGTTGGGCAGTCCCACCCATTTGTTCTCACAGCAAAAAAAGCTTCATCTTAGAGAAACAGGGAGGCTTAGAAAAGTATAAATAAGTATTGTGATCCCATGAGCCAGAAACACACAACCATCTCCTTCACCCCAACATCAGTTCTAAACAAAGGCACCAAAGTGGAGATCGTCACCATCTAGAACCCCGCAGATTTATTACCAGGGTACGGGCATTAAGTGTAGAACTGCATCCACCTGACTGCCTGGGCTCTTCAAGTCAGGGCTGGTCTTCAATGCAAAGGTCATACCAACTGGGAGAATGGGTATGCCAACAGATTTTTCTATCATCTGCTTGAAAGAAACCACAGAAAACCTTGCCCCCACCAAATTCTTAACTAGTACTAAATTAAAAAGAGACGGGTAGGAGTGGAGAGAAGATCCTAAATGTTTTTTCCTTCTGGATTAAGGCATAGACCCAGGAACTTTGATCTCTAAGATGAATGTTTTTGCTTCCTTCCAGATCCCTTTCCACAAGCTATCCTGTCCATCAAGCACATCTCCCGCTGACTCCAGAGAGTCACAGAATGGCCTTTCCCAGATTTCTGCTGTGTCACGGTCCCCAAATCAATATACATATTCAATCCCTGCATATGGCCCCTTTCCAGGTTTCCCCAGATGAGGCCAACATTGTTGCTGCCACCTGATTTTTCCCAGTGCTCCAGTGTTAAGTCAGAAGCTGAGGGGGGTAAATGGATAATGGAAATGGGCCACCCTCGTGGGCCCCCCATCATGGTCTTTGATTTGTATGATTCTCCTTTCTCATCAGAAGGATCAGCTCTTTGGGACAGAGACAGATCCTATATCCCCCAAACTCAAGGAACCCTTCACACGTTTAAAAGGTGTGCAAAGTAAAGGCTCTCTCTGCCGAGACACAGTCCACAGCCCCTGCTCAGTGAGCGCAAGTCTCGGGTCCTGGGGAAGTGTCTCTGGTCTAGTAACTGACACCAGCAACACGCTGTAGGGAGACTGGTCTTCAACTGAAATGCAGCAGGATTTCAGGCTCCTTGATTTTCAAACACGAAATATAGACCACTTTCTCCGCCAACTGCCAACTAAGCACCCCCTTAAATGGCAATCTAAACTATTAATCCAACTTGAATGGGAGCATTTTAGAGTGCTTCAGTATGTTAACTTCAGGAAGCCTATTCTTGTGACATTAAGTTTCCATGAGCAAAAAATAATGACACATACAGCTCAACTCAGCTATGTACTATAGTACCGGCTGAAAAGAAAATAGGAAAATTTCAAATTTTAAAATTCTAGTGACAAATGTACTCAAGGAGGGATTAAAGGAGTCTTCATTTACTCAAAGGTCTAACGGCTGAGACCTGACTATTAAATGCACAATCACCAAATTATTTTCATAGTAACCATTCTTTTCATCCATCTGCTCTTTGTAAAGGGTACAGGAAAGCAAACTACTAAAAAACCAGAAAATAGAAACATCTCTTTATAAAGGCTTCCTCTGGATTAACTCCAATATTTCAACACACAAGACTTTCAGTACCTGTAACTTGTGTCATCATTTTTAAATGCTAATGCATGACAATCATTTTAAAGTCACCGTGCAAATACTACTGCCAGCCATTTGAATGTATTATTTGCAAACACAAAGTCTCCCAAGTTTACGTAGGATGTTTACCATTTTTGTAATGTGAGAGGTATAAAGTGATGCAACTTGGGGGGATGGGC